>JADQWA010000428.1:147500-148683 GCA_018344505.1 Nebria ingens riversi
TAAGAATTGTTATTAATTGTCTAAGCCGTCAGGCAATTTAAAAAAAAGACTTTATTTCAAATTTTAATTAGGTAATTCTTAATGAATACTTGATTATTATATCTTGGTAACATATGTATGTTTAAAACGCAAAATTATTTATTGCGTAAGCACCAATGCTTCCAGCGCACCAAACAATGTCATAATCAGTATAAAATTAATATTTATTCATTAATTTAATGTTTATAAACTACTAGTAGCGATGTGGAGTTAAAAATATGAATTAAAGTAAAAGTAGTGTGTTGCATGAATGAATAATCGCAAAAGCTTTAGTTAAAAAAGCTCTCCTAATAAAGTTGTGTAAATAAAATTTATCGTCTGACAAATACTCGAATATATTGAACATAATAAAGTGCATTGTTATATTTTATTTGTAGCCGCGGATCGTCCAATTATCACAACGAATAAAGACTGATTAGAATCTCGTTACAGGTTCATAATTATGCATACGATATTTTTCGTTTATCATTTTTTGTTTTATTAATTTTTTTCTCGTGTCTCCGCGTATGATAGAGTGTTTTTGAATGCCGCACATTCTTATAACCTATACGGTATAATTACACTTAAATGATTATTTTTAATTGCTAGAAATCATTTAATATAAGTCAATTAAATGAAAATTTATTACACGAAAAAATATCGTATGTTTCATGATTGATTTTTTTCTGTTTAATGATCTCTGCGACCAGTAGTACCTACGTCTCTACTGTTTTCATACTTTATTTCCGATGATAAAATCTATCGAATGATTATACACTTTGGGTATTTATCAACCTCTAATTTGCTTGAGCGCGTCTATCATTTTTTTTTTCTACCGCCGCATGTCAAACTATTCAAAGATATTATATACCTATCTACTTTATGTTATTATATATAATCAACATAGCATATTTTATTTTTAAATATGACTTTTATTCTTTTAGTAAAACTAATTATACAAAATATATATTAAACGTTTAACGTCGCTAATCCTGCATTGCAATAAGTGTGTATGTTATGAATACGCGCTAGAAACATATAAAAGCACCTGATACAGTTAACAGATTGTTATAATGTAAAACGAAAATAAATTTACATCATATTTAAATAAAATACTCTTAAAAATCGCGTCTTCATATGATAGTTTATCGTCAGATTTCCAAAG
>JADQWA010000429.1:0-82133 GCA_018344505.1 Nebria ingens riversi
AATATCTGGCAACTTTTCTGGTGTATTTTTTTTTTTGACCTGCCAACACTGATGATTCAGGCTGGGTTCAAGTTTTTGGTTAACGTATTCCATCTGCTTCCAGTTTGATATATATATATATAAAATATAAGAGTATTTTGTTGTTTATTTCTGTAAATTGTATTTTGCTTAAGATTAAAAGGCTTTTAACTAAATTAAGTGATTAATTCTACATCTATAATTTGTTAGCAGTTGGCAACATTGTTTATGGTGTTTAGTATCGGCTGTCATCTGTCAATGGTTAAACGTATATGCAAAATAGAAAATAAAAACGAAATATATGAATTAGAATGTAAATCTAGCGAAACATTACTATTCGAAAGAAACCCAAGAATAATTTGTTTTATCAAATTATGATAGATCACATTAATTTGATTTGTAAAAATCAATTATATTCCACCATTATGAGTCTAATCTCATTCATTTACAAGTGCCTTGCTTAAACAATCCGGTTAAATAAATAGTAACCACAAAAAATAATGTTCGAAATCATATTTACGTATTTGTACTGGTATCTGCGACCAATGATCAAATGGTTCTTGCGACACACAACTCGATTGTGTGAGTTGCAACGTGCATGCTATGGCAAGCCGCAAGGTGCACCGCGGATATTAGCCGTTGAATATTCATTGGAAAACTCCAGATCATATTTCATCCAAGAGCTAATCATGCAACTGAATGACATTAGCGATAATTTAGAGTTTGTTGAAGAAAACAGACGCGCTGCGATCACTCAGAGCGTGATTACTGTGTTGCGAGTTAAGAAAATCAAACCGAGTGCGCATCCACAGTTTGTTCACACTTTTGGAAGATGCGTCGAGCAAATTTGGGGTTACCAACAATTGTGTACTGAAGTGGAGATACTTCGAACCACTCAATATGATTCAGAAAATGTAGAACATGAGAAGAAACTATTGGAATTGTGGTCGAAATTGATGCCGGATGAACCGTTAGAATCGCGTGTAACGAAACAGTGGCAAGATATTGGGTTTCAAGGCGATGATCCGAAGACGGATTTTCGAGGGATGGGCTTGTTAGGGTTAGAAAATTTGTTATATTTTGCCACCGAATATCAGGGTCCAGCTCGACATGTTTTGTCTCATTCGTATCATCCGGTGCATGGTTACGATTTTGCGATTGTTGGTATTAATCTGACTAGTATGGCGTATAATTTACTGAAAAATGGGTCGGCGAAAAGTCACATTTATAACGTAACTCGTACGATGCCGACGCTTAAGACATTCCATCAACTATACTGTTATTTATTTTATGAATTTGATCGTTATTGGATCGCTTCAAAACCGCAAAATATGATGGATTTCTCGATGATTCGAAAGAGGTTTGAGAAAAATATACTTGCATCCTTGGCAAATGAGTCAACAGTGTTTAGAGTCAACATTCAAGTTGATACTGTATAATTTTTTTTGAATGTTTAGATAATTTTAAATCACATTTCGTTGTTGCTTATATGAGCAAGCCTCTCATTGGTTACATTCTACTCTAAAATGTGGAGCGGGCATACATAAATTAGGTACGAATATGTTTGTCTCTTCAACTGTAATGTTAAAATTAATCTTCAGATAATCAGCAATATCGAATTGTTTATTTCACAGTAATGTTATAATGCCATGCGAAATAAAATAAAGATTCGTTTCTGTTGCATTTTAAAGTTTAATTTTATTCACAGTGTTGCAACTGGGCATAAGTCTTATTGGATATTTTAACCTTATCAATATTCTATTAATTAATTAATTAATATCAAATCTGTATTGTTAATACAATTATCAGTGCTGTAGATGCTTAATATGCGTTATAACATTTATTTACACTTGGTCAAATCTGCTTAATCGTATGTTTTTTTTTATTACTCCTGGAAGAGCTAACGAATATATTTAACTGCGCCCTATTTTATAAATATCCCTTATTAAATTGTAGTGCTATATCAAAAGTTTATATATGTGTAGCTATCAGGTTTACATTTGCTTAGTACAAGTACAAAAAGTAAAAGAATTTGATTAATGTATTCAAAGCGTTTCCAATTTTACATATATATATATATATATATATATATATATATATATATATATATATATATATATATATATATATATATATATATATTTATATATATATATATATATATATATATATATATATATATATATATATATATATATATATATATATATATATATATATATATATATATATATAATTGAGTTATTCTATATATTAACGGTACACTTCAGTTAGAATATGAAACTTAAAAAATGTTCTACACATCAACCAGTTCTTTCACGTAATAACAGTTGTGTTCCAGTTAAAGTAAAAATTATTTTAAAAAAAAAAAAACTTTCAAAAAACAAAAATTTAAAACACTAATCTAATCTTTCACAAAAAGTATCTTAATGGTTTACTTATAAAAACCTGATACATTAAAAGGGAGATCTTCCTGCGATAGAGCAAGGCTTAGGTTTGAAAAGCCTCAGAGTTGTAAAGAAAACACCAATAAAATCTTTCCAAAATAGTATAACTAGTATTAAATCCAAAATGTTTTTCATTGTTTAACGGAGCGTTCTCCGCTATTATATAAAATAACTAGTTAAAGCTCATATGATTTTATTTTATATTTTAACGTACGTGTTTCGTTATTTCAGAGTGACTATTTATTCTATGTAATATCTATAAACTTTAACTGTAACATATACTCGTATGTATTTATTAACTTCAAATGCTAAAAATATGAAAACTTCTGATGAAGCACTGGAATTTGATGAGGAATATAACTTATTAAAATTTATTATTTATAAATAAAAATCTAAGTGATTAAACCAGGTGTAAAAACTAATGAAATAATGATGGAGTTGATAACTACTGTTATAAAATGGAATATAAATCTATACATTATTAAATTAACTTTTGAACTGAATCGTTTATTAATTGCAATTTAAATTTCGAAATTGCATAGCGCGTGACGACAGAAGGAGTATATCAAATATAACTTCAACGAATGAGAACGCGGTGTCACAAATGATTTGATCAGTTTCTGTAACCAATAATTTTGATTGAAAGTTGAGCGAACCATTTATTATCGAGGTATCGCCAATTGTATAGTGTAGAGAACACCAGATATATCTTTGTTTTATCATCAAGATGATCACCACGTAATTTTCAAAAATTCATATCTTTAAATATATAAATGTTTCAACAATAAAAGTAAGATTACTTCTATATTACAAAAACTTCTCATTTAAAAAATAAATTTAAGAGAGTTAATATTGTAATGAAAATACTGATTTGATATTGCGTTTTAGTAGTTTAAACAATAATGCTACGCAACAGCTGTTCCTAATTTCAGTATGTTCGTATTTAATGTAACCTATTCATAAATGAATCTGTAACTGGCACTTTGCAAACGTTTTACTTTTATAATTACGTAAAACAGTCATGTGTTTGTAACACTGCTCAATAAAATAATCATTAACCATTAATCTTAAAAAAATTGTACTTTTTTATATTTTTATAAAATAAAAACAGTGTGAGGATAATTATTTCAATTATTTATTTGTTAAAACAAAAATGCTTTAGTATTTATTGCACCATGTGTCTTGTAAACACAATGATCTTAATAAAGAAATATAAAAATACAAACATCAGTTGTTTATATATTAGTTTCTAAATTAAATGCCGTGTTATTAAACGTAAATGAGATCGTTAGGAATGATTTATTTCGCCTTCTTCATTTCTGGTTTTGCGGCTTTGGCTGCTCGAATTTTCATCAAAATCGACAAAGAAATACCGATTCCAAAAGTAATTGAACCTAATTTCCATAACCATGGATTTTCTCGTAAATAATCAGCGCACATAGTTGTTATATCGTCGCTAAAAAACAGAAAACAATTAAAACATAAGATGTTTTAATCCTACTTAAAAGAAAGTAACTTACAATGGAGTTTTGGGAACTGGTACAGGCTCAGGTCTCATATTTTTATACCATTCTTGAGCGAAACCAACAAACGACCCAACATCATATTTTTGAATACTATATCGGTACATTTTCCCTTGACGGAATCTAAATAAGAAAACTTTTAAGTACTAAGTACTTAACGTAAAAATAGTTGTACTAACAATATAAATGTTGGCACTTCATAAACATCGAATCGTCGTGCCGTAGCTGCTCCAGTACTGCCTCTATTAATTCGAGCAATATTCATACGACTTTTTAATTTGGCTCCAACTGCTTCCCAGCGTGCTTGTAACCGTTGGCAATCGACGCATTCGGTACTATAACTAAAGTTTCGAAATTATAAATAATTGGCATATGTTGCTACTGAATTTGTAAATACTTACAACATAACGAACCAATCTCCGGTTGTAGCACCGCTGGAAGCCTGAGTCAAATGCTCAAAAGTATCATCTGCCAATTCTTTAACGGCTGGTTCTTTATTCTCAGAAAATGTATGTAGTATTAATTCATCATTTAGTGGTCCTTAAACAAAACAATATCATTAGGCTTTGTTTTTAATTTGTAAAGTTCGGCCATAATATAGAAGTAATTTAGTTGTTTTGTTTTATTAACACATTGACTGCCCATCTACATATATTATATTGGGCAGTGAATGTGTTAAATAACAGATGTAAAAAAATATGACGTCATAGGTGTAATTTTACGACGGACGAAACTGCTTTGGTTCATCTCTACACTGTTTATTTTGTATTTAGTGCATATAAGTAGTGATATATTTTTGTGTGACTTCTAGCGGTGTTGGATTCATAAAATAAGTATATATGACGTCACGTTTAGCAGAAAGGCGAATGAGGTGTTTGCTTTTTACTTTCTTATACGAAGTAATAAATGACAACATCGGCCATGTATTGGCCCTAAACTTTCTTTTACGTAGTCAGTACATTTTGATTTGATAGTATATAAATTAAAATATAAAATGTTTATATTTAAAAGAAAATATTTTCATTCATTATGTCCAGTAAAATTGTGGTAAAGTTAGATTATTGTCAGATTTCTAAAAAAACATATGTATTTTAGATTTAAAATGTTCGAGACACACACACAGACGTCATTCCAAAAATAGTCAGACTCGATTCAGGGAAGGTCAAAAAGTGTATTTCCGTAAAAATTTCGAGAAATTTATTTTTTCGTGATTACAATATTTACTTATTACTTCGTAAAAGAAAGTAAAAACTCGAAATTTTAACGGAAATACACCTTTTGACCTACCCTGAATCGAGCCTGACTATTACTTTCTTTTACGAAGTAATAAGTAAGTATTGTAATCACGAAAAAAAAATTCTCGACATTTTTACGGAAATACACCTTTTGACCTTCCCTGAATCGAGTCTGACTATTTTTGGAATGACGTCTGTGTGTGTGTCTGTGTGTATGCGCTCTACAGCCTACACCGTTGAAGATAAAACTATGAAACTTTAAACTTAAGATTTGTATATGCCTGGGGCGAAAACCTCCTATTTTTGAAAAGCATATTCAAACCGGAAGTGCATGTTTACTTAAGACTTTTTTTGCAATTTCTGCAATATCTCTGAAACGGCTATACTTGCAGTAAATATAGTTAGAATAACATTGAAAGATATTAGTATTCTGCACAACTTTTGTTTGAAACATTTCTTCAAAAAGTGTACCAGTTACGAGAAAATTGCTATTATCTTATTTATATTGCCATAGTTACATAGGTATGGAAAACTATATATAATAAATCGCATCTACTATACATGTCAATTGTTTTAAATATTCCAATATTTTGACATTTAACATTTATTGTCAGTGTCACAAATAAGTTGAGTGAATAACCGTTACAAAGGTTAGTAAATAATTTAAAATATTATATATAAATATTTTCTCTGGTTTAAAGTTAATTTGAAAACTAAAAAATGTCCGGCCATAATAATTTTTAATAATATGTAATGAATAATAATATTTTCTTTATACTACTATAAAATCCAACATTTAAAATCTGAAATACATATGTTTTCTTTAGAAATCTGACAATAAACTAACTTTATACTTTTATTGGACAATGAATGAAAATATTTTCTTGAAATTTTAACATTTTATATTTTTATTTATATACTATCAAATCTAAATATACTGACTACGTAAAAGAAAGTTTAGGGCCAATACATGGCCGATGTTTTTTTTGTTGATTACAATACTTACTTATTACTTCGTAAAAGAAAGTAAAAAGTGTACCAGTTACGAGAAAATTGCTATTATCCTATTTATATTGCCATGGTTACATATGTATGGAAAATTATATATAATAAATCGTATCTACTATGCATGTCAACTGTTTTAAATATTCAAATATTTTGACATTTAACATTTATTGTCAGTGTCACAAATAAGTTTAGTGAAAAACCGTTACAAAGGTTAGTAAATAATTTTAAATATTATATATAAATATTTTCTCTGGTTTGAAGTTAATTTGAAAACTAAACAACCATTGGCTTTGCCAATGCTCAGAGCTCGCCTGTGCATAACTTTCGTTTGAAACATTTCTTCAAACATCGGCCATGTGTTGGCCCTAAACATTCTTTTACGTAGTCAGTAAATATAAAATGTTAAAATTTAAAAGAAACTATTTTCATTCATTATGTCTAGTAAAATTGTGAAGTTAGATTATTGTCAGATTTTTAAAAAAACATATGTATTTTAATATAAAGAAAATATAATTATGCATTACACATTATTACCAAAAATTATTATTGCTGGACATTTTATTGTTTTCAAATGAATTTAAACCTTACAAAATATGTTCATATAATATTTTAAATTATTTACTAACCTTTGTAACGGTTTTTCACTAAATTTATTTGTGACACTGACAATAAATGTTAAATGTCAAAATATTTGAATATTTAAAACAATTGACATGCATAGTAGATGCGATTTATTATATATAATTTCCCATACCTACGTAACTATGGCAATATCAATAAGATAAGATCTTGTAATTGGTACTTTTTGAAGAAATGTTTCAAACAAAAGTTGTGCAGAATACTAATATCTTTCAATTTTATTCTAACTACTTTTACTGCAAGTATAGCCGTTTCGGAGATATTGCAGAAATTGCAAAAAAAAGTCTTAAGTAAACATGCACTTCCGGTTTGAATATGCTTTTCAAAAATAGGAAGTTTTCCTCCCAGGCATATACAAATCTTAAGTTTAAAGTTTCATAATTTTATCTTCAACGGTGTAGGCTGTAGAGCGCACACAGACCCACACACAGACGTCATTCCAAAAATAGTCAGACTCGATTCAGGGAAGGTCAAAAGGTGTATTTCCGTTAAAATTTCGAGAACTTTTTTTTTCGTGATTACAATACTTACTTATTACTTCGTAAAAGAAAGTAAAAATTATTATACATACATTCATACATAATTTAATGCCTATTCCCAACATATGGGATGGCAGAAAACTCTTTACATTATTTTGACCTAAAGTTTTTACTTTCTTTTACGAAGTAATAAGTAAGTATTGTAATCATGAAAAAAACATCGGCCATGTGTTGGCCCTAAACTTTCTTTTACGTAGTCAGTATATTTTGATTTGATAGTACATAAGCGTCTAGTAGTCTAAAAACAACGTCCCTATTTGGTGATATGAATAAGGCCTCTATGCGGTTATGTTGCTAATTTCATGAAATATTTACCGAGTTCATTTAATTAATAAAATAAAGTTTGCTTAGAAATAGATTAGTGTAAATACCATCGTAAAGTAATGGCACTCCATGTCGGAAGAAGACCAATGCAGGTTCTTTTGTTGGACTGTAAAGTCGAACCATTTGGCTTTGGATCGCTTTGACTACCCAAGCATTCAGAGTGTCTACCAAATCTTCTCTCAAATGTATAAGCTCATTTTCATAGTTGTCACACAACTCACAATCTTTTTTGGCTATAAACAAATCAACATTAAATAAGCTGTGTATTATAAAAAAATTAAAATGAAAAAAACTTACAAAATAAAACCACCACGTATTTTTCACTTCGTATTAAATTCAACAGCTCATCATCATTTACAAGTTCTAGTTGTCCAGCAGAGACGATTAAAATTGATGATAGTAAAATTAACGATAAAAAGTAGGTTGAAAACATTTTTTGGTAGTTATGTTTTAAATAAAATAAAATGCAGAATTTATTTCATATTTTACAAGCTGGACCGATTGCCACAAATCTGACATTCAAATTAGAGGTTATGGGTTTATGATACGCGGCGGACAGAAAAGTGATGACGCGTAAGTGCGGCAAAATATATAATTTCAATCGCACAAACAAATTGTATTGTATTTAATACGGTGAAAATGTATAAAAAAGATACATTTTTAATTGTTATTAATTTTATTATAATTATTTCATATTTACATTATATCTATAGTAGCTTTAACAAGCCTGTCTGCATGTTTTTTTTAATAATTCAAATCAATTTGATCTGAGGATTCAAGCGAATAGTTTAATATTACAAAGAAACTTTCATCAGGTAGTTTTATGCAAAACGCAAAACATAACGGCTGTGAATGCGTACTGCTATAGACTATTACGAAATACTGACAAGCGTGTATGTGTGTGTGTGGCTGGGTGTATGTATGTACACACAGATGTATGTAAGTGTTCTACAGCCAAAACTGTTGAAGGTACAATTATGAATCTATTAACTTAAGATTTGTATATGGCCAGCAAGAAAATCTATTTTTGAAAAGAATATTCATACCGGAAGTGTATGTATACTCAGTAATATTTTGCGGTTTCTGCAGTATATCCAAAATGGCTGTACTTGCAGTAAAAATAGTTACAATTAAAATAAAAAATAATAATATTTCGCACAACTTTTGTTTGATTAATTTCTTCAAAAAATGTACCAGTTACAAGAAAATTCTTACTTTTCTTATTTATATTGCTATAGTTACTTAGTTATGGAATATTATATTTAAGGTAAACCATCAAGCTTGCTTAATCATCGTGCCTAGATATTGAAAACATCGGCCATGTGTTGGCCCTAAACTTTCTTTTACGTAGCCAGTATATTTAGATTTGATAGTATATAAATAAAAATATAAAATGTTTAAATCTCAAGAAAATATTTTCATTCATTGTCCAATAAAATTGTGAAGTTAGTTTATTGTCAGCTTTCCAAAGAAAACATGTGTATTTTAGATTTTAAATGTTGGATTTTATAGTAGTATAAAGAAATTATAATTATTTATTACATATTATTAAAAATTATTATGGCCGGGCATTTTTTAGTTTTCAAATTAACTTTAAATCAGAGAAAATATTTATATATAATATTTTAAATTATTTACTAACCTTTGTAACGCTTTTTCACTAAACTTATTTGTAACACTGACAATAAATATTAAATGTCAAAATATTTGAATATTTAAAACAGATGACATGCATAGTAGATACGATGTATTATATATAATTTTCCATACCTATGTAACTATGGCAACATAAATAGGATAATAGCATTTTCTCGTAACTGGTACACTTTTTGAAGAAATGTTTCAAACAAAAGTTGCTCAATTCTTTAATATCTTTAACTTTAATTATAACTATTTTACTGTAAGTGCAGCCGTTTCGAAGATATGCAAAAAGTGTCTCAAGTAAACTCGCACTTCCGGTTTGAATATGCTTTTCAAAAATAGGAAGTTTAAAGTTTCATAATTTTATCTTCAACAGTGTAGGCTGTTTCTGTGTCTGTGTGCCTGTGTGTCTGTGTGTTTGTGTCTGTGTGTGTGTGTCTGTGTGCATGTATGCGCTCTACAACCTACACCGTTGAATATAAAATTATGAAACTTTAGACTTAAGATTTGTATATGCCTGGGAAGGAAACCTTTTATTTTTGAAAAGCATATTCAAACCGGAAGTGCATGTTTACTTGAGTCACTTTTTGTATATCTGCGAAACAGCTGCACTTACAGTAAAATAGTTATAATTAAAGTTAAATATATTAATATTTTGAATAACTTTTGATTAAAACATTTCTTCAAAAAGTGTACCAGTTACGAGAAAATTTCTATTATCTTATTTATATTGCCATAGTTACATAGGTATGGAAAATTATATATATGAAATTATATATAATAAATCGCATCTACCATGCATGTCAACTGTTTTAAATATTCAAATATTTTGACATTTAACATTTATTGTCACAAATAAGTTTAGTGAAATAGCGTTACAAAGGTTAGTAAATAATTTAAAATATTATATGAAAATATTTTGTAAGGTTTAAAGTTTATTTGAAGACTAAAAAATGTCCGGCCGTCATCATTTTTAATAATTTTTCTTTATGCTACTATAAAATCGAACATTTTAAATCTAAAATAAATATGTTTTTTTAGAAATTTGAAAATAAACTAACTTTATAATTTTATTGGTCATAATGAATGAACATATTTTCATGAAATTTAAACATTTCATATTTTAATTTATATACTATCAAATTAAAATATACTGACTACGTAAAAGAAAGTTTAGGGCCAATACATGGCCGATGTTTTTTAATATTAAGGCCTTATTTGAGATATTTTGGATTAAATAGTTTTCCATAATTCTTATGGTATTAAGACCAAAAGTATGGTACCAATGTGTTCGAAATAATTTCAACGAAATATCTTTTATTGTAGCGTGAAAATATTATATTAGTATTTTAAATATGATTCTAGTTCTACGAGGGTGGTTCGGAAAGTCCTCGATCTAACAAAGAAAACACAAGATTTTTCAGAATGTTTTTTTTCTTCAACGTAGTCACTTTGTAATGCAATACATTTAGACCAACGTCATTTTTTTTGTCATCTCTGGCGTATAATGGTGAATCCATGTTTCATCTACTGTTATAAAATGTCGAAGACACTCAGCGGAATCTCGTTTAAATAAGTCACACTCTTGAGAAGTGTTCAATCGAACGCGTTTTTGGTCGAATGTTAACAAACGCGGCAAATGACAAAACTTATTTACTTTACTCGTTCGCCAGAAACAATCAAATAAACGCACGCATCTGAAACGCCAGCAGCAAGCCATCTAAAGGATCATACTTGACAAACATCATAGTCATCTGGTCGTAATTGCGCTATCTCTGTGTCATGCCGAGAACTTACCGAACCACCTTCGTATGTCTGTAAATTGTTTAACAGGAAGATTAAATAGACTCAAATAGTTTGACGTTTAAAAATTTTGCATTAATTGCCACAAATAAGTTTAGTGAAAAAGCGTTTCAAAGTTTAGTAAAATATTTTATGTATATATTTTCTTAGGTTTTAAGTATATTTGAAAACTAAAAAGCGTCCGGCAATAATAATTTCTAATATAGTGTAATGATTAATTATATATTCTTGAATGTTTATAATTTTGTATTTTAATGTTCTTCCTATCTAAACAAAATATGCCTACTATGTGTAAGAAAGTCCAGTGCAGATGTTTGTTATTATTTATTCATAATTAAAAATAAAGCATGACTGGTGAAAACTTTAAATATTCTCGCATAGGTGAATAATACTTTTAGGAAAAAATAAAATAATATTAACAACAAAGCCAATTTCACTTAGTAGTTAATTAAATATTTGGCTTTTAAACTTGAACTGAAAATAATGTACAGCTAAAGCAACAAAGAAATACTGTTGTCGATTAGTTGCTCTCGGCTGCCCGTAGAGCGCTGTGGGACTAATTGGAGTGTTCGAATGTGATTGATATTTCGAGAGCAACTTGAACGGCTTTGTACGTGTTCACAATCGGTCATTCCGTGGTTCAGACCTGAGAGTTGCTTCTGGATAACTTGCAGAGCAATAAATGCCGTTCCACTTTTTTAGACGTCGATCAACAATTAACGACCGGAAACTAGTTTTCCCTACTGTGATGTATTCCAAGCGTATAATTATACATTTACTTAATTGATCCCTAATATACCTAGTTAATAATCTAACGCCTAGTCATATGCAACATACGGTGCTATCTGTGGACTTGGGTGGTGTTCTTATATTATTTTGACTATGTAATGGTTTATTCAAAGGAAGCAGGGGCAGATTAGGAATTTATTTGCCCATTGGTTATTGCGAAATTGGCGGTCACTTTAACGTACATAGTTGTGAAGTTTCGATGACATTGTTTCAATTATACTATATATGTACTATATCTTTTCTACTGAACTTTTTAAAAACTAATAAATTAGCTTTAACCATTAAAGCCTATCGTCTACCGCGAATCAAATCAAACGAGAGTTTTATTTTATCTCGCCGTACGTAGTACTGAAGAACTAAAGCATTCGGTCGCGTGTCCGTAAGTATCTTGGATTGAAAAATTTCTCTATCGAAAAGTTCGTCTTTTATCGCCCTGAATTCAAAAATATATATTATTCATATATTTGGATGTTAGTCGTCGCTTGCTCGGTCGCTCGTAATATCAAATTTGTCGCTCCTTCACCTCTGAAGATACTGAACGGATTGGCAGTAAATTACGTATACATAATCAATGGGTACACAATTCATGCCGTTGGCATTTTAAATTCACCATGTTCTTTATTTACGGAGTTATTGGACCCCAAAAAATGCACCAAACTTAAATATTGACTTAATTTTTTTTTTGAAAATACCAAAAAAATCTATATAAACTTCCAATACACACGATGTCTACTTAAAATTTTAATTTGACGATAGTGTCTTCCCTATTAATTTTAGAATAAAAGTGCAAAGATAAAAGATGTTCAGAATTAAAAACTGCAATAAAAAAATCATTGATATAATACGTTCCTGTCACGAGATAGACGTAAAATAAAATTACATTTTTAAGCTGTTTACAGAGTACCATATGAAATGAAACACACAACTACATACATTGTTTTTGTATTGTTTTAGTTTGACAGTTTGTGTTTATTTAATTAAACTTGATTTTGTTATTTTTTTTCCCCATTATTTTTACTAATATTAAAACCAAGATAACAATAAAATATTTTAATTATAGTACATTTATTGTTTATTTATACAGATATTCACCATGTCATACTTTAGGTATTGGCGTAGCCAATGCCAAATCTTTTCTCCAAAGGTGAGCTTTGGCGAAACCAATGGCTTTTACTTTCTTATACGAAGTAATAAGTGAGTATAGTAATCATGAAAAAAAAAACATCGGCCATGTATTGGCCCTAAACTTTCTTTTACGTAGTCAGTATATTTTGATTTGATAGTATATAAATTAAAATATAAAATGTTTAAATTTAAACGAAAATATTTTCATTCATTATGTCCAATAAAATTGTGGTAAAGTTAGATTATTGTCAGATTAAAAAAACATATGTATTTTAGATTTAAAATGTTCGATTCTATAGTAATATAAAGAAAATATAATTATTCATTACACATTATTAAAAATTATTATGGTCGGACATTTTTTAGTTTTCAAATGAACTTTAAACCTAACAAAATATTTTCATATAATATTTTAAATTATTTACTAGCCTTTGTAACGTTCTTTCACTAAACTTATTTGTGAAACTGACAATAAATGTTAAATGTCAAAATATTTGAATATTTAAAACAATTGACATGCATAGTAGATGCGATTTATTATATATGATTTCCCATACCTACGTAACTATGGCAATATCAATAAGATAAGATCTTGTAACTGGTACTTTTTGAAGAAATGTTTCAAACAAAAGTTGTGTAGAATACTAATATCTTTCAATGTTATTCTAACAATTTTTACTGCAAGTATAGCCGTTTCGGAGATATTGCAGAATTTACAAAAAAAGTCTTAAGTAAACATGCACTTCCGGTTTGAATATGCTTTTCAAAAATAGGAGGTTTTCTTCCCAGGCATATACAAATCTTAAGTTTAAAGTTTCATAATTTTATCTTCTACAGTGTAGCCTGTAGAGCGCACACAGCCACACACACACAGACGTCATTCCAAAAATAGTCAGACTCGATTCAGGGAAGGTCAAAAGATGTATTTCCGTTAAAATTTCGAGAATTTTTTTTTTCGTGATTACAATACTTACTTATACTTCGTAAAAGAAAGTAAAAACAGAAATATACCTTTTGACCTTCCCTGAATAGAGTCTGGCTATTTTTGGAATAACGCCTGAGTGTGTGAAAGAGAATGTTCTGCAGCCAAATCTGATAAAGCTATAATCATAAAACTTATTTAGGTAGATTTTTTTTTGTGAAAAGGATTGGAAACACGCAATCAATGAACTGCTATAGGCTATATCAGCATTATTTTGCGTGTATTCTTATGCCATATTGTGTTTGCGAGTTAACGGAAATAGATATGAATATTGGTGGTAGAATAGGCTAAGATATGTAGATGACATAACAGCGCCGTGGACTAACATCCTATCTTCACCACAATGTATATCTTTTGTGGAATGGCCTATATGATTCAATGATTCCTGTTACGTTGTGCTGTACTGTGTTCTCCAATAGGGATAATAAACTGTTGGCAGCCATGAGCTTTGCTATACAATCTCCGGGACTCGAACAGGAAACCGTCCGATTTTACGCCAGAACTGATGTTCCCTAACCACTAAACCACTAGACTAGATCGGTTAATGTGTATAGTTACCTGAATTGATATCTTCAATCAGTTAATTTCCTGTTAGAAAAATAAATAAATTAGCGGACGTAACGAATAAAATGTATCATTTGCTCTCCCAGAAAATTGACAGCACGCGTATAAAGTACTACATTACATTGTGACACGTAGACTATTATTATCTCGATTAATACAAACACTAACATCATCCAAACTTATCTGCAGTGTCACGCATTTGACTTTCTTATACGTAGTAGGTATATTTCATTTAGATAACAAGAATATTAAAACACAAATTTTGAAAAATTCAAGAAAATATAATTATTCAATATGCTATAGGTATAAGCAATTATTATGACCGGAAAGGTTTTAGTTTTAAAATTAATTAAATATGTAACAAAATACTTATCTATATATGTGTAATGTTTTGAATATTTTCTAACCTCTACACCACTTTCTCACTCAATCTATCTTTGACAATAGATGTTTATAGTCAAATCACAAATTATTTGAGTCTAATTTAAATTCCTGTTAATATATTGACAGGTGTAGTGGATCTGATATATTAAATATAATTCTCCAAGTATGGCAACATAAATAAACAAATTAAGAATTTCTATAGCAATTTTCAAGTAACATTTTGAAGAAACTTTCCAAATAAATGTTGTGCGAAAAATTGTTTGATTAAAGTGTAAGTAACACGCACACAGACATTCTGTCAAAAATATTCAGACTTGATTCAAGAAAGGTCAAATCTCCGTCAAAATTTCGAGATTTCTTTATGATTGCACTACTTACTTGTTACTTCGTATAAGAAAATAAAAAAAAACCCGCATCATTTCACATAAAACAATTTCCATTATTCTGTAAATGAAAATAAACCATATTGCATAAATTTAATTTATTTTATGAATACGGTTGTAATTATGCAATTGAGTCCCCAGGAAACTAATTAACTTCCGTATCGCACTTGAAGAAATATACTATACCAGAGACAAATGTCTGGTTGTTCATATATCATATACGACCCTGTCGTTATCCCAGTAAATGTTAAAAACAACTAACGCTATTTAATGAGGAAAAGTGGATACGAAATAATGTTTAGCTATTGTCCAGATACGCAGGTAACAGCCTTCTTCATTTTGTAACCAAAACCTGCTTAAAACTTGTCAACATGAAATTTCCTGCTGGCTTAAAAATCTATTGAAAATAAAATGAAAAGTGCTTATTAATAATAAATAAACTATCGTAGAATGACAATTTAATATCAAAAATTATTATTTTGTTCAGTTTCACTCCCTAATATAGAAGATTAACATTTATTTAAACTTATAAGTTGGTAATTTTTATACATTTGCTACGTTTACATATACTTTTGTATCATTGTTTATTTCGTTTGACGTTTATTATTTTTGTTATGGTTAACTTATTCGGCTATTTAAAAACAAACCTACAAATGATGTAAACTTAGTTTATTGTCAAGTTTCTAAAAAATATATTTTAGATTTAAAATGTTAGATTCTGTACTAGTGTAAACGTACAATTTTAATCAAGTAACTTTTGACTGTGACGTAAGGTTGTTGCTTGCTTACCCGAACTATAATAGCTATTAGGGCTGGCAACTAAGCTCAGGGTTTCTCAGGCTCGAGCTAAAGTTCGAACATTGTTCGAGCTATTCTTTGGAAAAGCTTGAACTGTTCAAGCTCCAGCCTGAGTTCAAGTTTTTCTAGCTCGAGCCTGAACTTGAGTTTTTACAGCTCGAGTTTTTACAGTTCTAGACTGAGGTCCTGCCCGAGCTATTGTATTTTAAGTTCGAGACTTAGATACAGTTCGAGTATTCTAATCTTTTAAACATAAGATCGAGATAATGCTTTATTATTTGAAATACGCATATGCCTATTTCAAATCCAGAATTTAATATTTGAACTCGATTTCTTATTATTACATAAACTAAATTATCTTTTTGAGAACTAGGCACAATAATTAAAGCGACTGTTTATGAAATATTTTTAACATTTTGAATAGTACACTCATAGACTTACCTACTTCTAATCTGGCCGGACGAATATTTTATGAAAGAATTATTTTAAACACATAATTTCTTTGAAATAGGAATAACAATAATTATATTATACGAGGGTCGTTCGGAAAATCCTCAGCCTGCAAAGAAAACATAAGATTTTTGAGAATGTTTATTTTTATTTTTCAACGTAGTCACCTTACAATGCAATACATTTAGACCAACGACTTTCCAACTTTTTAATACCCTCAGTATAATGCGATTTGTCCAACTCTGCACAATAAGCGTTTGTCTCAGCTTTGACCTCATCATTTGAAGCGAATATTCGTCCAGCGAGCCATTTCATCAGGTTTAGGAAGAGGAAGAAATCATTGGGAGCAAAATCCAGCGTATACGGCGCATGTTGAAGTACTTCAAAGCGTAGGTCATGGAGTTTTGCAGCAGCAACCCGAGACGTGTATGCAGACGCATTATTGTCGTGAAAGAGCACTTTCTTTTTGGCCAGATGTGGACGTTTAGCTTGAATAGCACCCTTAAATTGGTCCAGTAGTAAACTGTAATACTCCTCTGTGATGGTCTTGCCTTTTTCTAGATAGTTTATTAGCACCATATCACGAGAATCCCAGAAAATCGTAGCCACGACTTTTCCTGCAAATGGAACCGTTTTCGCTTTCTTTTGCACACTTTCACCTGCTCCCACCGACTGTTTGGACTGTTGCTTCATCTCTGGCGTGTAATGGTGGATCCATGTTTCATCTACTGTTATAAAACGTCGAAGAAACTCAGAGGAATCGCGTTTAAATAAGTCTAAACACTCTTGAGAAGTGTTCATTCGAATGCGTTTTTTGGTCGACTGTTAACAAACGCGGCACCCATCAAACAGAAAGCTTTTTCATACCCAAAACATCATGTAAAATGTAGTGGACACTGTCTATCGAAATGTTTACAATGTCAGCAAGCTCACGTACCTTCAGTCGGCGATCATTTAATACGGCGTTGTAGATTTTTGTGACGCTTTCGTTGATCGTAGCGGTTTTTGGGTGTCCCGAGCGTTCATCATCTTGAATGGATGTGCGATCACGTTTAAATTCAGCAGCCCACTTTTTTATTGTCGAAAACGAAGGGGAAGAATTCCTTAAAGTGGAATCTAACTCTTTTTGTATGCCCGTCGGGGTTAACCTTTTATAACAAAGTACTTTATAACAGCTCGAATTTAGATTTTAACAATTTTTCAGAAATTGTCAAACTTAATTGTTTTACTCGATCGTCACAAACAAGCAACTAAACGCGCGGATCTGAAACTTAGCAGCACGCCATCTAAAGGATCATACTTGACAAATATCATAGTCATCTGGTCATTCTTTGTGTCAGGCCGTGAATTTCCGAACGACCCTCGTATATGACTACATGAAATAATAAGATTAATAAATGAGTCATAATTCAAGTAAATGAGAAATTTAAGAGCAAAACAGAGAAGTTCCTTGGTATGGAAGATGATGTCGAAAATAATCTGACAGCTGACTGAGTACTTCACAGAAATGTACAGAGAAATTGAGATGTATGATACAACAGAAGAAGTAGTGGAAAAATGATTCAAGTGACAACATACACGAAGAAGAATTTACAATGGAATTCTGTACTAACTATTTAACCTTGTAAATTCAATCACCTAACAAAAATGAAATAGCTGACAAATTCTCATAAGTAGGATATATCCATAAATATCACTGAATTATTGTATGGTGTTTTGTGTAAAAAAACAGAAACATGGTTAATCGAAAGCGCCTTTAAACTAACATTCTAAATTCGCTACGTGGATTATTTAAACTAACATTCTAAATTCGCTACGTGGATTACGGAGTAAGCTTTTAGTGCGAGAAAATAGCAAAATATTTTTACAGGATAAGTTATAAGAAGAAACGAGGGTGGTCTGAAAAGTTTCCGACCTAACAAAGATACAAGACATTTTTCAGATTTTTTTTTTAAATTTTTCAACATAGTCTCCTTGTAACTCTACACACTTCTTCCAGCGATGCTCCCATCTCTGTAACCCGTCCAAATAGTACTCGGCGTTTTTCTCTGCAAAATAATTGTTCACGAAGGTGATTGCCTCTTCATTTGACGAAAATCTCTGTCCTCCGAGCGCAATTTTTAGATGAGGGAACAAAAAGAAGTCGCTTGGGGCTAGATCTAGTGAGTAAGGCGGATGGTCAAGCAGTTCAAACCGTAATTCGTGGATTTTCGCCATGGCAACCGCTGAGGTGTGAGACACGTTTTTGGTCTAACGTGAGCAAACGCGGCATCCAACGCGCGGACAGCTTTCTCATGTCTAAATGTTGATTTAATATGTGACAAACACGTTCTTTTGATATGTTCATACCTCTGCTATCTCTCTCACTTTAATTCGGCGGTCGTCTAGCACCATTTCGTGAACTTTGGCGATGTTTTTCGTCGGTAGTTTGCGTATGCGTTTGCGTAGGCGTATTGCCTTTCAAAAACAAATATTTGATGACAGCTCGATACTCAATTTTGTCCATTTTCATAAAAACACTCACATCAACTCACTCAAACGACTGTTACATAACAACTGCGCGTCCAAAATGGCTGAAACTTTGGTGAGTACTGTCAACAAATGAACAACGAAATTCCTAGCTTTTATTTACGAGTGCTGCTATCTTCATGTTGAGGTCGGAACTTTTTCAGACCACCCTCGTATAAGAAAATTAAGTAGCGTGCCAAATATGACGGGTTTATACAAATTCTGTGTGAGAAATGACAATGTTATGACAACGAAGCATGCGCTGAACACGACTTTATTCAAGACAGTGCATTCTGAGAGTTCTATACCGGAACTGGATTGTGGCGTGCGCCTGAATAATAGTTTAAATGAATCACAAAACATGGATGTTTGAACACATTAGTATTGAAGCAAATCGAGAAACGAGTGAACAGCGAATTGTGCAGATGATGAAAAGGGAACCGGTAACCAAACGATGATACCATATGATGCCGGATTTATCAAATTTTATTTGAGAATATAACGGTGAACATTTTGAGATGGAATTGAGTCGTTAGAGAGCAGCACAGACGAATTTCGTCTGGAAATGGCAAAAATTCATCCAATAGGTACGACAGAGAATTGGTACCGATTCAAATAGAAAACCAAGATGTTTTAATTGCTCTTTGATAGAGAATTTGTCGCGGGATTGCACCAAATCAAAAATAAAACAAAAATGTGGTCTATGTTAGCAGGAAGGACATAAGAAAAAATAACACATGCTAATTCTAGCGGAGAATTGGATGGATATGCACTACAAGATCCGTATCTGATCGTCAAGTTCGCGATGTGTGAGTTTGGTAAGACGACAGGTCGAATATCTAAGGTATGAAGTCTCAGTAGAAAAGATTTAGCCAGGAAGGCGTTAAACGGTGACGATTCAGGAGTTTTCAGCGCCAAACAACGTACAATAAAAATACGATGATCTTTTGGGTGACCCGATTTTTTCTAATTTTGTTAATAATTACGTAGTCATTAACGGAACTGCCGTGGAAGAGTATCATGTTCGAATGAGGCGAAGCGAAGGAAATAGTGTTCTGACGACTACATTGATTAGCGTTCTGATTCTGAAGCTGTACAATTTACAAGCGCGGACCGAACTTCATACTGATGCTAGTTCTATTGGCAACGCCAGAATGCAATTGCAAGAAATTCAAGACAATCAAATACACCTAATGTATTTCGTATCCAAGAAGACGTCTGAGGCTGAAAGCAGATACCATTCTATCCGACAAGAGATACTTGCAGTAGTCTGGTGCATAAATAGATTAAATTTTTTTACTAGTTACACCATTCACTGTAATTACTGAATGACAGGTTCCAATCTACTACTTGGGTAGACAACGGTACCATACCCTAATGGAAAACAATAAGTAAGTAATCGAGAGAATGAATAAATTACGTAGACGCTCTAAAATGAGCATCAGTAGAAAACCAAGAAGAATGGAAAATATTCATCCCACAACCGAAATATTTGTGGGTATGCACAATGAGGATTAAATGCTCATGATCCAGTGAGGTGATGGAACCTTGTAACATCTGATTGATATTGCGAAGAAGGCAGCAACCCAACATAAAATCGCAGAAAAAGAACTGATGAAGAACCATATCTTCAAGCGAGGAAGGTTGTTTTACAAAATCAGAAACGACGATAAAGTAAGGTTAATCAACCTAATTCCGAAGAGCATGCATAAAAGTACCGTCGTAAGGCTTTACGATATACGGTATTAGTTTCTTTGGATTCGGTAGTATGTGTGGCAACATATTCGGATGTGTTGCGAATGCATAATAAACAAGACCGCAGGAGGTCGGAAACCCGGGAAACTACATCAAATTTCTCCAGAATCATGACTATTCAAGCAAGTCTACTTGGACCATTTAGAGCCTTTCTTTAGAAGTCATCGAAGAAATCTCCATCTGATAATCATTGTGGAAGGATTAACGAAGTTTTGAAAACTCTATCCAATGGAAGAACCGAGACCACAATCGAGTGTGGAGGCATAAGATAAGTTTACGTTTACATATGGGTAAGTCAATGTAAGTAGTTACGGACCAAAGGACGGTCTTTACGTCCCACCATTTCAAAGAATATTGCCGATTAAAGAGGATCTAAGCCCAAAGCGGCATCCCCAAGCCAACGGACAGATCGCCAAATGAATAGAACGATCGTACTAGTCAATACAAGTCAAATGGCAGACTAGAACGAATGTCAAGACTGGGATGAAAAACTCAAAGTAGTATAATGAAACTTAAACTACGTCGTAAACAAAACAACGAGGTAATCGCCTTTCGAGGCAATATACGAGGGTGGTCTGAAAAGTTTCCGACCTCAACATGAAGATAGCAGCACTCGTAAATAAAACCATGGAATTTCGTTGTTCATCTGTTGACAGTTACTCACCAAAGTTTCAGCCATTTTTGGACGCGCAGTTGTTATGTAACAGTCGTTTGAGTGAGTTGATGTGAACAATTATTTTGCAGAGAAAAACGCCGAGTACTATTTGGACGAGTTACAGAGATGGGAGCATCACTGGGTGAAGTGTGTAGAATTACAAGGAGACTATGTTGAAAAATAAAAAAAAATATTCTGAAAAAATGTCTTGTATCTTTGTTAGGTCGGAAACTTTTCAGACCACCCTCGTATGTATATGGTTTTGTGGCAGTTTTATAGACGGACGATTGCGAGAACTCATTTATGGGGGTAAACTTAGAATGGTAACACAATTAGAGCTACAAGAAAAAAATAGGGTCAATAAAGAGAAGGAACATGACCAATACAATTCACGATACGATGTGAAATGATACAATAACCTAAAGTTTGATGTTGGTGAAGTTATAGTTATGTGACGTCAGCCAGATTTGACAGGAGACCCAAAGACGACGCAACAAATATTTAGAGGACCTTTGGAAATTAAAGTAATATTACCTAATGACACCAACAGAGTGACTTAGTTGGACGATGATACCTGCTCAGGCTTTTCCCAACTGAAGAGATATCGAAACAGTAAGGAGGATAAAAGTTTAGAATCGAATGATTGAGAGCAGTCGGATGAATCAAATGTTGAACTAAACGTGAACCGCTCTCAGAGAAAGAGAAGACTCAAGAATCGGCAAATCGTTCGAACACTGTGTTACTTGAAGGATTGCGGATAAATCGGGAGACGATTTTAATTAAATAAAATTTAAATGCGACATTTGGGGACTTTTAGTTTTTTTTCAGCGTATAAGAGTACGTCGTGAAAGTAGCAGAGGGCGTATGTGGGTATCAGTATTGAAACTCAAGCGTGATTACAACGTTGTGACTATTATTAATATCACTTGTATTTGTATTAACCATTTTGTATAAACCTTGTAAATTCAATCAGCTGACAAAATAAAATAGATAACAAAAAAATATAATAAAATCGATACAAAAACTCAAGAACGGAAAATCCGCTGTTATGGACAATATACTAACTAAATAAAAACATATACTCATAGACTGGAATAAAGGAATCATAATAAAGATCCCGAAAAAAGAGAAATCTTAGCAAGTGTGAAAATTGGAGATCAATCACTTTGCTATGCACTGCGCGCAAAATAATGACTAGAATGATACTGGAAGGGAAGAAATATGATATAGATAGGATACTAAGACCAAACCAATTAGGATTCCGAGCCAAAAGATCCTGTGTGGGCCAAGAATTAACTTAGAGCAAACAACAGAAATGCAAAACTACATATATATAAGTTTTATAGACTTCTAGAAAGCTTTTGACAGGAGTGAATAGAAACTGTGGAAAATCTTAGATAAACTGGTATATTGTATGACAATTATACCACAAAAATAGAACACGAAGGCAAACTAACAAAAAAAAAAGATATTCGCAATGGAGTTCGTCAAGGCTGCATACGTGGGTTTATGTGCAGTGCAATATTATAAGAAATCTCGTACGTAGAATAGGTGAAAGCCAGATGAGATATAAAGATGGATAAGGCATACAAAACCACAAAACAACATAGTTAAGCAAGCGCTAGACTTCAACATAACCGAGAAGAGGAGAATGAGAACAGACATGGGGAAAAGGAACCTAAACAGAGATCTGAAAAACAACATCGGCCATGTGTTGGCCCTAAACTTTCTTTTACGTAGTCAGTATATTTTAATTTAATAGTATATAAATTAAAATATGAAATGTTTAAATTTAAAAGAAAATATTTTCATTCATTATGTCCAGTAAAATTGTAAAGTTAGATTATTGTCAGATTTCTAAAAAAACATATGTATTTTAATATAAAGAAGATATAATTATACATTACACATTAGTACCAAAAATTATTATGGCTGGACATTTTTTAGTTTTCAAATGAACTTTAAACCTTACAAAATATTTTCATATAATATTTTAAATTATTTACTAACCTTTGTAACGTTTTTTCACTAAACTTATTTGTGACACTGACATTAAATGTTATATGCCAAATATTTGAATATTTAAAACAATGGACATGCATAGTAGATGCGATTTTTTATATATAATTTCCCATACCTACGTAACTATGGCAATATCAATAAGATAAGATCTTGTAACTGGTACTTTTTGAAGAAATGTTTCAAACAAAAGTTGTGTAGAATACTAATATCTTCCAATGTTATTCTAACAATTTTTACTGCAAGTATAGCCGTTTCGGAGATATTGCATTTATTATATATAATTTTCCATACCTATGTAACTATGGCAATATAAATAGAATAATAGCAATTTTCTCGTAACTGGTACACTTTTTGAAGATATGTTTCAAACAAAAGTTTTTTCAAATCATTCATATCTTTAACTTTAATTATAACTATTTTACAGTAAATGCAGCCGTTTCGAAGATATGCAAAAAGTGTCTCAAGTAAACATGCACTTCCGGTTTGAATATGCTTTTCAAAAATAGGAGGTTTTCCTTCCAGGCATATACAAATCTTAAGTTTAAAGTTTCATAAATTTATCTTCAACAGTGTAGCCTGTAGAGCGCTTACAGCCACACATACACACACACACAGACGTCATTCCAAAAATAGTCAGACTCGATTCAAGGAAGGTCAAAAGATGTATTTCCGTTAAAAATTTGAGTTTTTTTTTTCGTGATTACAATACTTACTTATTACTTCGTAAAAGAAAGTAAAAAGTTGGACTAAAAAGAGACGAAAAAAATTGCTGGAAATAAATGGGAATGGAATAAGTTCAACCTCAGTAACAAAGAAGGGAATAAATCACCGGAAATGATGTACAGGACTAGCAATTCTATCATCTCCAGATATGCTAAGGAAACCCCACTTGACGTCCTATGCTCTTTTTAGAAGCAACAGGAACAAGAAGAAGATACCGATTTGAATTTAATATTCAATTTGTAATTTTTAAAAGTAAACATTTTACTTTCTCATACGAAGTAATAAGTTATCATAAAAATAATCGGTCTAGAGTTTTTAACGGAAACACGTCTTTTAACCTTTCTTTAATCGAGTCTGACTATTTTTTGGAATAACGTCTTTGTACGTATGCGCGTTCATGCGCTCGCGCGTTTGTGTGTGTGTGTATGCACATGCGCGTGGCTGTATATGCCTGTGCGGTAGACTGTGTGTACCTCTATGTGACAGTGTGTTTATGTATGCGCATGCGCTGTGTGTACCTAAGCGTGGCTGTGTGTGTTTGTATATGCATGTGTGCGTGCATGTGTGCCTGTGTATAACTGTGCGTGCGTGCGTAGTCTGTGTGTGAATGCTCTTGAACCAAAACTGTTGAAGGTAAAATTATGTAACTTTAAACTTAAGACTTGTATGTAGTTTAGATGTGACTTTTAATTTTTGAAAATAATATTCTGACCAGAAGTTCTTGTTTACTCAAATCATTGTTTTGGGGTTTTGACAGTATCTTCGAAACGGCTTCATTTACAGTAAAAATTGTTGAAAAGTTTCTATCAGAAAGTCTATCAATTCTGAAATGCTTACACATCTTATTTATGTTACCATAGTTACGTAGGTATGGAAAATTATATTTAATGCATCGTATCAAGTATGTCTATTAATTGTTTAATAAGAAAACAAAATAGACTCAAATAATTTGGGATTTGACATTTACCATCAATTGTCACATATAGATTTAATGAAAGAGGGTTTCAAAGGTTAGATAATATATTTAAAATATTACATACAAATATTTAGTTTGGTTTAGAATTTATTTGAAAACAAAAATTGGGCTATAATAATAATTGCTCATATAATATACAGAATAATAATAATTCTTTATATTATATTTCTTTAAATTATTCAAAATTATATATGAATATAATAGCCAAATATCATTTTTATTATTATACAGTGTAGAAAAGTTGTTTCAACAAAAATGTATGCTTATATTAAATAAAAATGCATAGTATTAAAAGAAAAACATTTATCGGCACTGCAGTGGCAATCCAGTCCAGTAGTGTAAACTGTAAACCTTGGCATTGGGGCAATGGTCAAGGGCGCCATTAGCCAACAGGAAGCTGAATATAAAATTCAAAGAAAAATAAAAATTAAAAATTTGTAGCACTTACCGAAATTCCCACATTGGATTTGGTGTTAAACAATAGACTGTATTTAGTTGCTTGGATACTGTCGTCCTCATTATTTCATGTCTTATTTATTTTTATGATTCGTTTTAATAACCATTATTACTAGGAGCTGTAACCACGTGTTGAATATAATAATTTTCTAACAAACCAAAAACATATATTATAATATTTATAATTATTTTCCCCTTCAAAATTTTGCTACAGCTCAAAAAGTTAATAATACATTTATGTAATTTAAATAAGAAGAAATTAGAAAATAATTATTGAGGTTTTTACGGCGGTATTTAGAGAAACGTCTATTTTAAACACAAACCTTACAAAAAAATCCAGTACCTATATGATTAGGAACAAATTTTATTTCGAATATGCATTAATACTGAAATACATTTTGTATATTCTGGATTGCTTATGAGATAACAAAAATCGTGACTATGATCATTTAGATACTTAAAGGTCATCAGTTACAATATTTTTAGTAGATTATTTTGTTTTCAACTTTAGACAACAAGTCGAATAATAAAATATATAATTTTCTAAAAACTTTACATAATTGCTGGAAGACATTTCTTAAAAGAATAATCCTCAACATTGATATGCGTGACAGCTGTAAATGTTTCAAGTATCATGATTTCATACGTAGATTTTATTACAATTTTATTAATGTTATTGAGCGTATTATGTTAATTTTATTGTATTTTTATGTACGAAATAAAGTACAAATCATTTTTGGAAAATGCCAGCTAATGTTTTTTAATGTGATGGGTATTCTCTAATTATTTCTGTATGTACTACATGAATGCATTTTCTATTTATGCGTCATTGGCATGACTTTTTGAATTCTTATTAATATATGAAACTTTCAATAGTAGTCACATTTGTATATGAAAATAAAAATATTCTTAAAAGTGAATAAAATAAAGATTTAGATATGCCAGGCCAGGCGTATATTAATAGCGGTTGATTGATTGATAGATATCGTAGTTGCATATTTCGAAGCTGTTTCTCAGCATTTGTTTCAGTTCAACGTCAGATACGAGCGCAGATAGAGGAGAGTATAGTAAAACAAATATTCAAAGATCGTTTGGCATCGACCCCACATTTTATAAATATATATATATATATATATATATATGTATGTATATGTACGACGACCACGTGCGGAAGCCGCCTGTACTAAATTTGTAAATGCCGCTAGTCGGGCCGGTGCGACAATCAATACTAGGTTACCCTGGTTACGTGTTCTCTCTTTCGTTGCAGCCAGGGTTAGTTGTTGCGAGGGTGGCTAACACAGACACGCACACACACACTGACACACGGGCAGCCGCACATTCACTGACGCTGGTGAACCGTAGTTCGTTATCATTCGGTCGCTGATAATGAGCCCGGCATCTACCTCAGCACTGTACCGGTGACACAATATGCATCGCATATATTGGTAGTGTTTTTAAATTCGTGTGCGTGAGTGTGATTTCCGTGCGGTCGCAATGGAAAACGGTAACGGGACCGCGGATCATTCGGGTCTTCGGAAAAGGCCGCCGCACGATGAAGACAAGCCGGATGAAAAGCAAAACCACAGCGATATCTCTAATAACGTGAAGACAACGCGAGATTTGCTCCACTGGCGTGATATGCCGCAGCATCTGCAATTCAACCCGTACATCTTCACCGGGTACAGGCCGATGCTGTCGTTCTGGGGTTGTATCAATAGTTTGTTTTACGTTCACAATGAGACTATTAACATCATCACACATGGTAAGTTGTGTAATTTTTTTTTTGCGATCACAGTGACCTTATGTATTTATTATTTTCCTGAGCTATTGGCAACTGTGCAAATCTAAAAATACTTCCGTGTGGCTAAAAATACAACACGCTCGATTTTATAGGTATGAAACAATAACGAACTATTTGTAAATTATAAAATTTACAAATTATTCAATATTTTTGCTTTTAATTACGCAAAAGTTTTGCTTAAACAAAATGCAAAAAGTTAATTCTGACCAAAAATTTCTTAATATATTTTCTAAAGTTAAACTTTTATTTAACAAATGCTCAATTTTGATATATTCTCTAAAACTACACGAAAAACAATTGGTTCATAATTGACAAGTAAATTGACAACTTCCTTTAAAATTTAATACATAAGTTATTCTAACTTTTGTATGCACAATATAATACTTAATTCATTATCAATTTGATTTTTATTACAGTTTTAATAATTGTATTATATATTTTTTAATACTGTAATGTGTAAGCCACATTTTATGACTATAAATTTTATTTAATAGTTAAAGTTTAAAATAAATTACTTTTCTATAGTTATTTCTTAAAAGCTATAAAAAGAATAGGGTTATTTCATGTAATTTAAGTTAATTTCTTATAATATTTAAATAAAATTTGTTTGATGTTTCCCTAAAATTGCAACGGATTTTTCTTTGACACAATGGTGACATTTTCTAGTTCCACGATAACAATAAAATGAGGCAAATTTTTGAAGCCGTGAACTGGCTCTATACTAAATACGCAGATGCACAATCCCTTTAGTACCAAAATTTAAAATGGTTAATATTTAATGGTTCTTTCTTGAAACTGCCTTGGGGGAAATTATACCCAGGCGTATATCTTAACTTTTCACATAGTCTTCTTAGTGATTATACAAAATTTCAGGGCGTTTGTTCTTAAGATACATACATACTTTTATAAATTAATATTTTGATAATTCCATAAAAATTTCACAAGCATCCAGTGAACATTTGAAATATTTCTTATGACCTACTTATACATTTGATTTTAATACACATTTGTCTCAAATCAAAATAGCAAAATATCTGCAGTGTTTCGCACTGGACTTTCTTACACGTAGGAAGTATATTTGTTTAGATAGAAAAGATATTAAAATGCAGATTTTGAAAAATTCAAGGAAATATAATTACATATTATGTTATATTAGCAATTATTATGGCTAGGCAGGTTTTAGTTTTTAAATTAATTAATTAACTAACAGAATATTTTGAGTATTTTACTAACTTTTGAAGAACTCTCTCACTCAATATATTTTTGACAATCGTTATCAAATGTCAAATCACAAATGATTCGAGTCTATTTTGTTTTTATTACTTTATTAAATTTAGTTTCCTATACTTACGTAACTATGGCATCTAATTAAATATATATATATATATATATATATATATATATATATATATATATATATATTATATATATATATATATTAAGAATTTCCGTAGCAACTTGTAACTGGTACACTTTTTGAAGAAACTTTTCAAGTTGTGCGTCATATTAATATATTTCATTTTAGAAATAACTATATTTGCTCTAAGTACAGTCGTTTCGTATATATTACAGAATTGACTAAAAATATTTGGAGCAAACATGCACTTCCAATTTAAATATTCCGGTAGTGCATGTTTACTAAAGAAAATTTTGCGGTGTCTGCAATATCTTCGAAACGGCTGCACTTGTAGTAAAAATAATTGTATTTAAAATGAAAGATATTAATATTTTGCTTCAAAAAGTGTACTTGTTACAAGAAAATTGATATTGAACAGGTAAACAAAATCGACTCAAATAATTTGGAATTGGGTTAGTAAAATATTGATAATATTATATAAAAATATTTTGTTAGGATTTTAATTTATTCGGAAACATAAAAACACCCGGCAATAATAATATCTAATATAATATAATGATAATTATATATTTTTGAATGTTTAAAATTTTGTGTTTTAATATTCTTCTTATCTAAACAAAATATACTTATTACGTATAAGAAAATCTAGTACACTGCATACACTGCAGATGTTTATTGCATTATGACGAAATAGAATTTAGCTTATTGATTTAAAATTTTAGTATATTCACTAATTCCGGGACCAATTCAAACACACTACATTAATGACCAGTAAAATACAGTATATTTTCTTTATCAATGTCTCAATAAGAAAATTAATATGGATTTCTCTAGTTCAACACGAAGGTAATTATGTAGGCTGGCGTTACTTCAAAATTATTCGTAATTATCATAAATTGACCATCTTATTCAAGCGAAAGATATAAGCATCAATCATGACAAATTGTAAGTGGTTTCTATAAGAATTGCTTAGTAATTATCCAAGATAAATCTGTTATCAATACATTGCAAATGTCAAAAGCAAATGAAAAGAATTCATATAATATACCTTCTGTTGTAATTGATTGATTAAATGAGTAAATTGTCTAAATGCCACGGAACTATATCAACAAGGTCATGTATCGCGATTTGCATATACATAGACGTTATATTATTATATGAGGAGTACATCATGAAAACAAAACTAGGTGTTCTACACACAGCAGAGAAAATCTACTTTCCCAAGGTGTAACGCGCATATTTCTTAAAACTACAATTATTAGACAGTTCTTGCAATTATTTTGTCATTACTGATGAGTAAACTCAAGTTATTTCATATTTACTAAAAATAGCTGTTATATTTCTTGGTTTATTTATTAATTGATCAGTGCAAGGATATATTTTTGTACACCGCTTTCGAAGTTGTGCTGATACAAATATCGTTAATATAAAATCAGAGTATGAATGATATTTGTATTATTAAGCTGTGGATTGTGGAAGCTGAAGAAATGGCAGGATATTTGTATTGCAACACATCTGCTGTGCCCCGCACTTGACTTTCTTAGACGTAGTAGGTCAGTTTAGATAGGAAGGATAATATATATATTTATATATATATATATATATATATATATATATATATATATATATATATGTATATATATATTTAATTCATGGTAATTATGCATTATATATTAGTAATTATTCTGACTAGAAATTTGTTATTTTTCAAATAAATTAAGTACTTTACGGAATATATTCTTCAACACTACAATATTTTTAATAAATCACCTTTTAAACACTTACCATTTAATAAATTTTGCACAATCGAAGTTAAATCTCAAATTATATTAGTTTATTTTGTTTAATAGACATTTTAATATTGTAGTTGTTGTAGTAAGTCTATCCATTATTCAATAATAATAAAATCAAAGTAACAATTAAATAAACACAAACTGTCAAACGGATACAATAAAAAAACAATGCAGTTATTTGTTTCATTGCTCATGGCACTCTGGAAACAGCTGAAAGATGGAAATTTTAATTTAACTATATTTCGTGACAGGAACGCACTATATCAATAAATTGAATGCAGTTTTTAATACTGAGCATCTTTCGTCTTTACACTTTTATTTTAAAATTAATAGAGAAGATACTATGGCCAAATGAAATTTTTACCATTGTATTTTCTATATAACAAAAAAACATCTGCAGTGTTTTGCACAGGACTTTCTTATACGTAGTAGGTATATTTTGTTTAAATAGGAAGAATATTATGATGGATTTATACAGAAAATATTAAATTTAATTTAGATTTAATTTTAATTTAAGAAGATACAAAAAATTGACGGATTTATACAGCATTTAACGTAAATATTAACGCATGCGCAGTAAGAAACTTTGAAACGCCGACGCCTTCGCGGGCTTTTCTTTAGCGCATTATTTTTCTGGCGCCTATACATTGCGCTCATCATCACAAAATGTATAATCATTAATTCATCATCCGAATCCATTATTCGTATCTCAATGGGCAACAAGAAAATAAGCAAAACAAATATAACCTGAAAATGTAAACAGTCAAACTGTCAGTGTTAAACTGAACGCAAAAATAAACATCGGCCATGTATTGGCCCTAAACTTTCTTTTACGTAGTCAGTATATTTTGATTTGATAGTATATGAATTAAAATATAAAATGTTTGAATTTAAAAGAAATATTTTCATTCATTATGTCCAGTAAAATTGTAAGTTAGTTTATATTCTAAAAAAACATATTTATTTTAGATTTAAAATGTTCGATTCTATAGTAGCCTAATGAAAAATTATTAAAAATTATGATGGCCGGACATTTTTTAGTCTTCAAATAAACTTCAAACCTTACAAAATATTTTCATATAATATTTTAAATTATTTACTAACCTTTGTAACGCTATTTCACTAAACTTATTTGTGACAATAAATGTTAAATGTCAAAATATTTGAATATTTAAAACAGTTGACATGCATAGTAGATACGATTTATTATATATAATTTTCCATACCTAAGTAACTATGACAATATAATAGGATAATAGCAATTTTCTCGTAACTGGTACACTTTTTGAAGAAATGTTTTAAACAAAAGTTGTTTAAATCATTAATATCTAACTTTAATTATAACTAAAAACCTAACAAAATATTCATTTATAAAATTTTATTAACCCATGAAACATTTTTAAACTAAATCTATTTGTCTTAAGTATATTTTTCTATACCTACGTAACCATGGCAACATAAATAAGAAATTTTAAGAATTTCAATAAGAATTCTTATGTAATCGGTACACTTTTTGAAGAAATATTTCAAACAAAAGTTGTGTATAATATTAATGTCTTTTATTTGAATACCACTATATTTGCTGTAAGAGCAGGTGTTTTGGAGATATTGCAGAATCAGTAAAGAATGACTAGAGTTAACATGCACTTCCGGTTTGAATATTTTTTTCAAAAATAGGAGTTTTTTTATACAAATCTTATGTTTAAAACTTCATAATTATAGCATTGGCCTTTTTGGCAGTAGAGCGCTTATATACACACACACACACACACACACACACACACATGCACACACACACAGACAGACAGACAGACACAATCACTCACTCTCTCTCCCAAACACAAATACACACACACACGCACATATAAAACATCGGCCATGTATTGGCCCTAAACTTTCTTTTACGTAGTCAGTATATTTAGATTTGATAGTATATAAATAAAAATATAAAATGTTAAAATTTCAAGAAAATATTTTCATTCATTGTCCAATAAAAGTGTAAAGTTAGTTTATTGTCAGATTTCCAAAGAAAACATATGTATTTCAGATTTTAAATGTTGGATTTTATAGTAGTATAAAGAAAATATTATTATTCATTACATATTATTAAAAATTATTATGGCCGGGCATTTTTTAGTTTTCAAATTAACTTTAAACCAGAGAAAATATTTATTTATAATATTTTAAATTATTTACTAACCTTTGTAACGGTTTTTCACTTAACTTATTTGTGACACTGACAATAAATGTTAAATGTCAAAATATTGGAATATTTAAAACAATTGACATGCATAGTAGATGCGATTTATTATGTATAATTTTCCATACTTATGTAACTATGGCAATATAAATAAGATAATAGCAATTTTCTCGTAACTGGTACACTTTTTGAAGAAATGTTTCAAACAAAAGTTGTGCAGAATACTAATATCTTTCAATGTTATTCTAACTATTTTTACTGCAAGTATAGCCGTTTCAGAGATATTGCAGAAATTGCAAAAAAGTCTTAAGTAAACATGCACTTCCGCTTTGAATATACTTTTAAAAAAATAGGAGGTTTTCGCCCCAGACATATACAAATCTTAAGTTTAAAGTTTCATAATTTTATCTTCAACGGTGTAAGCTGTAGAGCGCATACACACAGGCACACAGACACACACACACACACACACACACACACAGATGTCATTCCAAAAATAGTCAGACTCGATTCAGGAAGGTCAAAAGGTGTATTTCCGTTAAAATTTCGAGAATTTTTTTTTCGTGATTACAATACTTACTTATTACTTCGTAAAAGAAAGTAAAAAGCCAGACTCGACTCAGGGAAGATCATAAAGTCTATTTCCGTTAATATCTCTAGTTCGACATTTTCATGATTACTAAACTAACTTATACTTTATACATATAAGAAAGTAAAAAGTAGACACCCGGTATATAATAAAGCAACAAGTTAATATTCTTATTTTAGTTTATTATGGCGCACCGTTGCATCCTTTAATAAAAGTATACTGAAGTGTATCAAATTATATAATATTACAAATAATTACTATGTATCTAGGATGCCAAGAAAGCATGTATGTACTACATACCTATTAATTTGTACATACATATTTTATTACACTTCATATTACCAACCCTTATCTCTTCTATTTAATAATTTTAATTAATTTCATAAAACAATGAACAATTGACTGTTGTACAAAACGAATTTCGGAGCATGTCACCCATGTACTTAAAAAGTCTATATGTTCATTTTAATGTGTAGTACATAACGCTTTAAAAGTGTAGACAGTAAATTTACGATGAATTCGATAAAAAAATTAATTAGTTTTTTGGATATAACTTTCGTTTTTTCCTGAGTCCGTCGGTCGCGTGCGTGCACACAAAATGTGTGGCAAGGTTGTCGGAAGACGTTGCCATAATGCACCTATTCAGTATTATGGTATGGCAATGATCCAGTTGGACTGGGGCCAAATTTATTCCTTCATGAGTATGACGTACGAGACCTGCGCGCATGACTACATGCATACAGGTTGAACTCTGTAGTCCCCGTGCTCCATTCCCCTATTGTCCTTAACTTGGAGTGGGAAGTGGGCGATATATGAAAACATATTTAGCCCCTTTGGCATAGCATATTGCCACAATCACTCTGATCGATAGAATCCGCTATAGAATACTTGTGGAGAACATGTTTGATAAGCAATAACAATATTCTTTGCATACTAAACTTTTATAATGTTATTAACACCCTTAAGGCACTGTTTGAATAGCTTAAGTATGTAGTTGTTTCATATTTCTTTGTCTACGTAAATTTATATGTTACGGTATAAACAATTTAATCTATCATTAAAATTTATTCCTCAGTTAAAATAAACAATATCGAATCACTTATGAGAAAATATCATTGCTGTCAATTTATTTTTAAATTTAGTTGCCAAGTAAATTATAATGGTGGATTAAATTGTTTATAATATCGGCCCTTAAACATTCAAAAATATATAATTATTATTACACTATGACTAGAATAAACACACACTTCCGGTTTGAATATTCTTTTCAAAAATAGGAGGTTTTCTTGCGAGCTATATACAAATCTTAAGTTTAAAGTTTCATAATTTGTAGGCTGTAAAGCTCACTCTTTCTTTCTCTCTCTCTCTGTCTCTCTCACACACACACGTGCGCGCGCGCACACATAAACAGACGTCATTCCAAAAATAGTCAGACTCGATTCAGAGAAGGTCAAAAGGTGTATTTTCGTTAAAATCTCGAGATCGATGTTTGTCATGATTACAATTGGTATACATACTTATTACTTCGTATAAGAAAGTAAAAAGTATTCATTAAAAAACTGCAAGGCTTTTAATATTTTTTAGAGTTACATGTAGGTATATGCACCATAAAACAACCATAGTATATGACTGCAGCACAGTAATTTTACAATGTAAAAAGGTTTTTAAAAATTTAAAACTATCAAACAACTAATGGCAGCAATTTGTTAGGCTATGTTAGATCGGTATATCCACAGTTACCAATGTCCTTCGGTGAACATGTACTACATACATATCCCCAATTCGATCGGTGAGATATTTACAAATACCAACCTTAAGCTCAATTCGTTTGTCTTGCACTTACTTTTGCTCAAAAATGTGTAAAAAGCGTAACTATTTAGAGAATCACTGAACAAGTCAGTGCAGATTTAGATTAAATTGTGCATATTTCTACTGCAGCTAACATACATTTAATATTTATATTTTATATTCGTATATATGTAGCTTTACTTGGATCTTTTATGTACATTTGTTACTTTTTGATCATAATACTGAATAGGCATTTTCAAATAATGTCTCAGAACGTTCAGGCTCATTTTAAAAACAATTTTATCTGGTTAGGAAATTAGCATTCAAACAAATCCCTTCAGAAAAGCAATGTAAAATATCAATAGTTATCAGTATAATAACCCGGAGTTACTCATATAATATTATTCAGCTAATATTGGACCACTCCGAGAGAATATTTGTAAACGCCTACCTGCATCTCCTCTGAAAATAGCTAAAGAATTTTATAGAAATTGGGATTTAGGCATAAAAAATGATTAAATGAAAAAAAAGCTTCTTCACAAAAAAAGAACTCTAAAGAACGGAAAAAATTAATCATAAAGTTTTCGATAGCGAAATAGAAATATGAACAATCTCAGTGTATAGAAAGCTGTTAAAATTTACTTCATGAAGAAAACTGAACTACTGGTACTATATGATTGCATATTTCATATGATAGCATATGAAACATACGAGAAAACATATTTAATCATATTGATATACATATAACTCTCATTTATATTTAAAAAAAAAATAAACAAGCTCAGAGCTCGCATTGGGTTGGGCCAATCCCTAGAATTTGACATAGCGAATTTTTGTTTAAATGAACAACATTTGTGCCATAATTAAATTTATCAAAGTATCAATCAAACCAGCAATGCCTAAAGTTTGATATGGCGAATATCTATATACCTAAATATACAATATATGTACTATAGTTAAAATGGTCAAAGTAATAATCCAACCAGCAATGGTAGAATTCAAATTATTAAAAATGCTTTTTAATGCCTTGTTTTTGTGCAACCCCAATATCTCCTGAAGTACGGCTCTGATTGAATTTGAATTGCAAGTGGATTCAAACGGGCATCTATACAATATGGATGCCAAATTTGGTTGAAATCAGTTCGCTACCTTCAGAGGAGAAGAAGTGACAAAATTTGGTCTTATGACTAGCGAGCGAGGTGCCAACAGCATACTATAAATTTAACTATTTTTCCTATAAACTTAATTTGAGTTATATATCAAGTAAATGATACATAATATTTTTAATAACTTGCAAATTTTCTTTTAAACTACTAAAAGTTCTAATTTATAGTTTATAAATTCTAAGATTGCTTTATAATAATTGTGTATGGGTACTGTGAACGAAAATATCAACTCGGCATAGAATTAGCAAATGCTTCTTTATTTGAAACCTATGGCTTCGAAACCTTTCATGCGTACAGGGAACTGTACAGATATACACCTTTTATTATTGTGTCTAACGCAATACAAGATATAAGATAGTTGAGTTGTCTTATGTAGAACAAAAATTATATTTTTCTAGCTCATTAGATGTAAAGTACTTACACAGAGGTGTGATCAGCATTTTTCATAATTTAAAATTATTTTTGTAAAACATATAAAATATGACTTACTTTTTACTGATTACGAAAATATAGTTCACTATACTTGTATGTATGATGGTGGGTGGTCGATCGCTCGGTTGCAAGAATAAATTTGTTACCTATTCTCTACGAAACTTCTGGAAAGGAAAGACACGCATTTATTTATTAAATTATGTAATTATATTTTATAGGGCAGAATTGTTAATAGTATGAAAATGAATTTGTATAATTTCGAAATGATTTATATTAACAAACAAGCATTGGCTGCGCCAATGTCTAAAGTTTGACAGCGATTATCTGTATAAATAAATAAATTTTGAACTATAATTAAAATAATCAAAGTAACAATCAAAACATAAATGACATAGTAATCAAACTAAGAAATCTATTTTTATATTTAAGTATTATAAAAAGTACATTAAGATTAGTATTGACTGTCAATGTTTAAATTTTGGCATTACGAATATTTGTATAAATAAGTAATATATGCACTATGATTATAATGAAAAAAGCAGTAATCAAACCAACAAAGGAATAGGAATCAATATTTTTATTATAAAAAGTATATTCGGCGAGTTGCACGACGAATTTTTGTATAAATGAACAAAACATACACTATAATTAAAATAATCGAATTAACAATCAAACCATCAATGATATAGTAATCAATCTATGATATCAATTGTCGTATATAATAGTCAAAACATCGCACAAGCCGGAAAAAACAAAAACAGTTCATTGTTTTTTTTTAAATTTAATTTTAAAAATGATTATGTTCATTATTACTTTATGGCTCTCAGTTATAACCTGAATAAACTTTAAATACACAAAAAAATTATAATTTTAGGTAGATCTTTTGATAGAATTACATTTTTTAAAAGTGTCCTTTTAGTTGCGGTTTAAGTACAACTTTGATTGGATTAAAATGCGAGCGAGTGTAAACGGGCAGTTACACAAAATGTGTGCCAAATTTGGTTGAAATCGCCTCGGAATCTTCTGAGGAGGTGACAAATTTTGGTCTTACGACTAGCGAGCGAGCGACCAACATGTTACCAAGTATGACATATTTACATTTTCGGAATCAAGGTGATAAAAGACGAACTTTATGTTGAGGAAATTTTTCGATCTGAGAATGTTACAGACAAAATATGCAGACAAACACTTAAGTTCTGCTGTACTACATACGGCTAACAAAAACGAATTGCATAATTTCTTTTTGCTCACATTGCCAGAATTTATTTCTAAATTTATAATTATTTTTTATTACTACAATAGTTTCTTACTGTCAATACTACTCATGTGTAATTAACAAGATATAAAAAATAAGGAGTATGCACACATATAAATATGAACATGATTTAAAATGAAATCAGAATGTCTTTGTTTTTCTTTAGAAACCTTGAGAAGGTTTTAATGTCGTAATTAACATAAAAACAGGTACAGACACTATGAAGTATATAACATCACACATTTTTCATATCATAGTGGAAAAACTTTAATAATAATTAGCAAATATATCAAATTATAAACTAAATAAAATTAGTTGGCAATTTGTGCGCGCCAAGGTAAAACAAAATTAATTTCGATGCCTTGAGGGACCGAACACTTTTGATTATACACCTTCATTAACTTTAATTGAAATCTAAGCTGGGGGTGAAAGCATGAGCTTAACATTATCTTATAAACAAGTGACCAAAAGTTTAATTTAACCATTTTACAGTGACGTCTCACAACGCACACGTTTTACTTGTATCACCTGGTCATCAAAATTCGTCACGCTCTTTGATTTCGTTTTGCTTGCTAGTTGCTTATGCATACAACTAGGCTTTGACAAATTAAAACATCTAAAGTGCTTTGCAATGGACGTAGTAAGTATTTTTACTTTCTTTTACGAAGTAATAAGTAAGTATTGTAATCACGAAAAAAAAAACATCGGCCATATAAAATGTTTAAATTAAAAGAAAATATTTTCATTCATTATGTCCAGTAAAATTGTAAAGTTAGATTATTGTCAGATTTCTAAAAAAACATATGTATTTTAATATAAAAAAAATATAATTATTCATTACACATTATTACCAAAAATTATTATGGCTGGACATTTTATAGTTTTCAAATGAACTTTAAACCTTACAAAATATTTCATATAATATTTTAAATTATTTACTAACCTTTGTAACGTATTTCACTAAACTTATTTGTGACACTGACAATAAATGTTAATGTCAAAATATTTGAATATTTAAAACAATTGACATGCATAGTAGATGCGATTTATTATATATAATTTCATATATCTACGTAACTATGGCAATATCAATAAGATAAGATCTTGTAACTGGTACACTTTTTCAAGAAAAGTTTTCAAACAAAAATTGTGCAGAAAACTAATATCTTTCAATGTTATTCTAACTATTTTTACTGCAAGTATAGCCGTTCGGAGATATTGCAGAAACTGCAAAAAAAGCCTTATGCAAACATGCACTTCCGGTTTGAATATGCTTTTTAAAAATAAAAGGTTTTCTTCCCAGGCATATACAAATCTTAAGTTTAAAGTTTCATAATTTATCTTCAACGGTGTAAGCTGTAGAGCGCTCACAGCCAACTCATCAAATAGGGTGGCAGAAAACCTTTTAAATCCATTCACATCTTGACAATCTTTCGCCATTCAACTCTATACTTACAAACTTCTTTTGTTTCATTCAATTCATTAGATTCTTCATACATGCTCCTCTATTCCGCTTGCTCATAACTTTTCTTTCGCACCACTCATTCTCAATCATATGCATCCACTTATTCCGAGGACAACCTCGCATTCACACCTCATTCATCTCGCCCACATAAATCATTTTTGTTAATATTTTATTCGACATTCTTTCAACATGTCCATACCACCTCATTTGACTCTCACCTATTATACGTACGACATTTTTTACAATATCGCTCTGCTCATACACCCACTTATTTCTCTTTCTGTCTCTGTTTGATACACCACAAATGCCTCTTAAAATTTTTATTTCCACAGCAGTCATGCGATTTTTATGCACATCATTGTACACGCATAACCTTGCGTTCTTTGAAATGTTTAAAATTTCTTGCAACAATTCCTAAAGCCCCTAAAATTTTCAACCATCAGATACTCTTCTCTCAATTACGCAATCATACTTTCCATTGCTAGAGAATAAACAACCTAAATAAACAAATTGGTTCACTTGCTGTAGTCGATGTCCATCTACCACAATATTACACACTGTCCTGCATTCATTCTTTTCGAATACCATAACTTTTGATTTATCTACATTCAGTTCAAGATTAATATCCTTTCCTACTACACTTATATTTAGTATCATTCTAGTCAGTTGCTCTTCTGTTTCACCAAAAACCCCGAGATCATCTGCATAAACTAAAGCAGGAACAGTCAAATCACCAGCAGTTACACCATCGTCACTCCCGCCACATAATGCCCGGCGCAAGAATACATCCATGTATATATTAAATAACCAGGGCGACATCAGGCAACCTTGTTTCACACCAATTTCAATATCAAACCATTCACTCAATCTGCCATCAACTCTTACTGCAGCTTTACTACCAGCATACAACACTTGTATGGCATTTAACAAAGATCCATTCAGACCATAGTCTTTCAAAATGCACCATAAACTCTCGCGGACTACACTATCATACACCTTTTGTAGATCGAGAAAGCAATAAAATAACTTTTTATTATTATCAACACTTAACAAACTTATGACTGTAGTTATTGCAATCACTCAAACTACCTTTCCCTTTAAAAAGAGGAACAATCACAGTACACTTCCAATCATTCGGAACTACGGCAGTCTTCAGACCATCGAACAAACTTACACTCCCAAATCTTAACAATTCCACATAAAAACCATCTATACCAGTAGCTTTACCACATTTGATTCGTAACAGTGACTCATTTGCATCTTCTTCACTAATAACGTATTCATCAAAATTGTCCCTACATCAACATATAAACTTTTAAAATACTCACACCATCTAGCTCTTACATCTGTTTTATGTCAAAGTAATGCACCACAATCATTCTTTATTGCTTTCACACAACTGGCATTGCTGCCACCTTTCAATTTCTTTACAATCGATCAAAATAATTTTCTATTTGAGCTAAAACCATACGTCATATTAGAAATTAAAATGGCCGGAAGTTTTCTAGTTATTAAATGAATTTAAAATCTAACACAATATTTATATATAAAATTTTTAATATTTTACTAACCTATGAAATGCTTTTCTACTAAACCTATTTATGACAATAGATGTTAAATATCAAATCTCTAATTATTTGAGTCTATTTTGTTGTCCTGTTAAACAATTAACAGGCATAATTGATGGGATTTATTAAATGGCAATATAAATAAGAAAAAGTAAGAATTTCACTATTTTTACTGTCATTGTAGCCGTTTCAGAGATATTATAGACATCGCAAAACATTACTAGAATAAACATTAATTACAAAAATAACAGGTTTTTTTAAATTTTACCTTCAACAGTTTAGGTTGTAGAGCGCTCACACACAGCCACGCACACAGATACACACACACAAACTTACACTCAGACCCCACATATGCACACACAGACATACAGACACACGGACATACAGACACACGGGCACACATATGCACACAGAGAGAGAAGCGTCATTCCAATAATAGACTCGACTAAGGAAAGGTCACATGGTGTATTGGTATCTCCGTTAATATCCCGTAATCGATTTTTTCATGATTACAATACTTATTTATTATTTCGTATAAGAAAGTAAAAAGGTTTGAAACAAAGAATTTTACATTCTAAACTATTTAAAATGAGGATATTTGGTCTTTATTTTTTAGTGGACACACTTTGCAATATCTATGAATTGAATTGTACACATATGAGAAATAAAATTCAATTTTACTTAAATACGACTGAAATTTATTTGATTTCACATAAGAAAATTTCTTTTTCACATTATATATAATCTGCATGGGCATGAGATACTACTTAATTCATTACTCAAATTAATGCACGTGGACGTCATCGTCATGGGCACATAGTAACATAGCACAATAATTGGCACAAATAACCTAAGAATTTTGAATAAAAATAAAATGACAATAAGAGCTATCAGCTGAACGGATATGATTACAGAAAACATGTGTATTTTATTTTTTGTTAATTGTCGCCACTGCTTCAGTGATAATACGCTGCAGCCGAAGGTCTGTGACGTCATTGTAATATACGATTAAAATACAAATAATTATCAATTGTTCACGTTTTAAAGTAAATGAATGGTAATTATAAAAGAAATATTACCGGTAACTTATCCATCTAATATCATATCATAAAATCTAGATAGTCTTAATGGTCTTAAGGTGAACCATCAGGCTTGTTTAAAAAACCATCGTGCCTTGCAAATGAAAATTTAAAAAATACCATTCGATGTGTATTTACATAAAAAGTGCTTGGTAAAAATTTCATTTATTTTGATCTTGTATTAATGGAAAAAAAAATAAAAAAACCGAAAAAAAATGCCTATTTTGAGAGTTTTTAATTAAAAAAATATTTAAAAAATTCATTTGATGTGTATTTGCATTAGAAATGCTAGGTAAAAATTTCTTTTATTTCTAACTAGTATTATTGGAGATAAAAAATAAAAACTCTCAAAATAGAATTTTTTTCATAGTTTTTATTTTTTCCTCCATTAATACAAGACCAAAATAAATTAAATTTTTACCAGGCATTTTTTATGCAAACACACATCGAATGGTATTTTTTTAAATTTTCATTTGCAAGGCACGATGTTTTAGCGAGCTTGATGGTTCACCTTAACACGCATTTTCATAGCAATGTGGCTTTGTCAATCGTAGGACATTGCAAGTAGATAATGGGGTTATTTTATTACTAGATGTTGGCGCACATTGCTGTATTGTGTTCTGTTCGTTATTTGTGTTTTCAAATTTTCTTCTTCTCTACGTTTCAAACTTTGCAATACGCTTTATTTTTTCAAAACTACTGTGTATCAGTTTTGTTTACGAACGAGGTGAAACTTGTAAAAAATAACCTAATACTACAAAAACAAAATCATTTCTTTATTTTTACTTGTTTGGCAACATTGTTAAATGGAAGGGGAAGCGAAAAATTCAAAAATCTAGTGTTAAATTTCGAATGTGAATAAATAATTAACGTAAACATTTTATAGTAATTTTATGGAGTATATACTAATAATAATAGTACAAAATAATGATGTATATATTCTTTTCGCCATAGCAAAAGTATGCATCTTCCCTATTATACTTCCACAACTAAGTAAAAATCCGCTAGTATGTTCTCTGGACTATTTGATCTAAAACTATTTTCTCTCATTAAGAGGATACTTTACACTTGCTGTTATGGATTAGTTTACAACATGCTATAATCGGTTGTCTTTGTCAAGCATGTTGTTATACTGTCCAGTCAAAGAGATTTGTTAGTCAAAATTGGTCCTATCAATATCCACAACTATCTCTAGTTAAATCTAGTTAACCAAATCAAAATTCAACACAACGTCAATCACTTATTCAGCATAATTGAACTCATCAAACAGTACACAGAGTGTGACCGTATGAACTAAGCATATAGACCAAGGGCTGAGTTAATCACCTCTAATAAATCTCCTAATTAGTTTATTCAGCTAATATTTTTTTTTTCATATTATCCACCTCATTCTAATATATATGATTTACCTAATAAACTCATTTATTAGCTACATATATTATTAGCTACTCAAAACACTTAAAAGCAGCGCGAAAATGATAAAGCACTTGAATTTAAAATTAAAAAATTGCAGTGTCTTACACTGGACTTTCTTATATATATATATAAGTAGGTATATTTTGTTTAGATAGGAAGGATTTTAAAAATACAAATTTTTATGCATTCAAAAAAATAAAATTATTACATACACACATAACTTCATGCATATTCCCATCAAATTATTATAGCCCGACGTTTTTTAGTTTTCAAATGAACTTAAAGCCTAACAAAATATTTATGTATAATATTTTTAATATTTTACTAACGTTTGAAATGCTTTTTTACTAAATCTATTTCTGACAGATGTTAAATGACAAATTTAAAATTATTTCAAACTCTCTGCTACTTTCAAACTTGAGGTTCAAACTAACAAACTTCAAACTTTTCATGTAAATATCAGTCATATTTCGTATTTTCCATTTCATGCTAACAAATATTTTGTTGCATAAGTCTATCTTTGTTTATACTTGGCAGTGTTACTACTCTCTATCTCTTTCTAACATTCATTTGTTAAGTACCTACCTAATGCCTGTTATATGAATAAATTGTCATTGATGTACTGAAAATGAATATTAAGCCAATAAAAAGTTATTCTACTAATAGATATTGAACGACTAGACAGGAGATTAAAACGAATAGTTAATAATTTACCTAGCGCAAAAAAAAATCATATTTTTTTATATAATATATTGCATTTACTGAAGTAGAAGGATTAGCTGAGGCTAATGTCATAATAGTTTGTTCAGATTTTTAATTCAAATACTACAAACAATGTTTAAAAATAGCCCTCGTCTGTTACAATATAAACAATATGCAAACATTAAAACAGCAAATATAAAGCCACCTCCACTCTCTAACGAACAGTGAGGAATTATGATTTACAAAAAAAAAGGAAAACTTCATATTTAAAACGGATGCAATTTTTTTAAAGAATGGTGATAAATCCTTTTAAATTTATCTTTATTTGGTTACGACTTTTACTCAATCTTGGTCATATGCATCTGTATTTATTCTTCGATAAAGAAAATAACATCATTTCGTTCTTGTCTGCAATATAAATCATTTTCGTTCGTATGCAATCGTTCGATATTCTTTTAATAAAACAGCAATGCATGTTTCCATTGGTTGAAATAATATGTTTGCATGATTCTCCAAAAAGTTTTAAAGCACACGATATATTCCAGTCGATATATTGTTATTGACTAAACCATATCTGATGTAAATGTAATCAGCATTGTCATTTTATATAAATGCAGACAGTACCTAAAATATGATGTAACGTTACGTTTAGATCTCTTTTTTTGTGAAAATAATATTATTGAATCATGACTATTAAGTTAATATAATTTACTACAATTTGTTTATAATACTTCCACGTGCTTCAGTAAATCAACTTTATCAAAATGTTTCCGTATTTGCAGTATCGATAAAAGATAAGAATATTTTTCTTTTACTCTTCAAATATTTGAATTATTATATGGGAATTTTAATCAAATTTGGCTATTCTATTGGAAATGCTTTTTTCAAATTTATATTATTGCAAGACTGTTAATATGCTGATTGTTGTTTCAATTTTTGTTACTTTGATTGTGGTTATAATTATTGGCATACATGTTAAATGCAGGCGAGAAATTTAGCCATTTTACGTATTATAATTGATAAGAAAAACTACGCAATTATGCTTTGAGCAAGTTTATTTTATAAATTAATACGTAGGGTTAAGATATATTATCGACATGCATCGTTTCGACAAAAAAATAATGATTAGCAGCAAAATATATAGGTTATTAAATAATAACCTATACAAATGGCCACTGTACCTTTGTATTTGACATATTGTGTGGCCATACAATGGGACAGTGGTCATATCTCATATCTAAATATAAAACCCTTTTATTGAAGAAAATTAAAAGCTTACATGTATTTACTGATATATACCTACATGCATATTAATTAATAAAATATGTAATAATTAAAATTTATATACATATTTTTTATTTTTTTGTGTATTTTACAATAAAAATATAAATTTTCGAACGAGACAACAAATTTAGAGAAAAGTATTTCTTAAATATTGCCTAATGTTCAAACTATATATTGAATATCAAAAATTCGTTGTTTAATGGACAAATTTATTGTAACAAATTAACTTGGAGTCTGTGGCTGTTAACTCAAAATAATAATATAAAACCCTTTTCCGCCAAAGTATTTGAAAAAGCTTTCGATAACTAAGTTGTCGAAATACGTAGATCGAATACATTATGGTTGAGGATTTTATATTATTATTATTTTACATTTATTGTACTTTTATTCAGCTGATAAAATTGAAGTATGGTTACTAACCTTTAATACTTAAAAAATAATATTGAAAAGTCACAAAATTTGCCAGTATACTAGTATACATATTTCCGTTAATTGTATTTATGGAAAATCTAAGTTTCTTTTAAATATTCATTTCCAAACAAATAATTAGCAACCATTTTTTAACTAAAATCAAATGATAATTTTCTTTCATTGTTATTTTATTTATTTATAGGTATATATATATATATATATATATATATATATATATATATATATATATATATATATATATATATATATATATATACGAGGGTGGCCTGAAAAGTTTCCGTCCTCTACATGAAGATAGCAGCACTCGTAAATAAAAGCTAGGGAATTTCGTTGTTCATCTGTTGACAGTTACTCACCAAAGTTTCAGCCATTTTGGACGCGCAGTTGTTATGTAACAGTCGTTTGAGTGAGTTGATGTGACTGTTTTTATGAAAATGGACAAAATCGAGTATCGAGCTGTCATCAAATATTTGTTTTTGAAGGCAATACGTCTACGCAAATCAAAGATGAGTTGGATTCTGTGTATGGGGACTCTGCACCATCATTTACCACAGTGAAATTTTGTGCAGCTGAATTTAAACGTGGCCGTAAGAGCTTGGGAGACGATGAACGTTCGGGACGTCCAAAATCTGCAACTACCGACGAAAACATTGCCAAAGTTCACGAAATGGTGCTAGACGACCGCCGAATTAAAGTGAGAGAGATTGCAGAGGTTATGAACATGTCAAAAGAACGTGTTTGTCACATATTAAATCAACATTTAGACATGAGAAAGCTGTCCGCGCGTTGGGTGCCGCGTTTGCTCACGTTAGACCAAAAACGTGTCTCACACCTCAGCGGTTGCCATGGCGAAAATCCACGAATTACGGTTTGAACTGCTTCACCATCCGCCTTACTCACCAGATCTAGCCCCAAGCGACTTCTTTTTGTTCCCTCATCTAAAAATTGCGCTCGGAGGACAGAGATTTTCGTCAAATGAAGAGGCAATCACCTTCGTGAACAATTATTTTGCAGAGAAAAACGCCGAGTGCTATTTGGACGGGTTACAGAGATGGGAGCATCGCTGGGAGAAGTGTGTAGAGTCACAAGGAGACTATGTTGAAAAATAAAAAATGAAATTCTGAAAAAATGTCTTGTATCTTTGTTAGGTCGGAAACTTTTCAGACCACCCTCGTATATACATATATATATATATATATATATATATATATATATATATATATATATATATATATATATATATATATATATGTTGTATAAAATATTGCCCTTATGCTGAAGCGCTTCAAATTTCGATATGAATGTAACTGAGAATCAAGCACAAATACTGAACTAGTTTCAATCGACATACCAACAAACAGTTTCATTCTATTGATTACCGAATAAAGTTTTCAAAGCCAAGCTGAGTTACATTCAATTATCGTATTAGTTAACTATCCATATTAAAAAAAAAAAGTTTATATTTACAGCAAATTCTAAAAGAGTTAAACCAAATTTTTATTTATTTAAATAAAAATCACTCGCAGGAAGGTGTACAATTACAGCGCCCTAACTGTATCTATTAATACCGTAGCTTTTTAGAATGTATATCAATATTTGATACTATCGTGTGTGTATATATATACATATATATAGAGAGAGAGAGACTTTAAACAAAGTTTTAAAAAAAAAAACGTATAATGAACCGTGAAAATCAGTGACATACTTTAGCACACAAGCGTCACGGCGCTTAAGGTCAAGGTACGCCAATAGCCAAGTCACGTGATTTCTGCTGCACTGTCCTTCACGATCCGGCTGTGTGTTAGGTCGGTCGATTCCAATTCGGCGTCGCCAAATTTAGACAATCCAAATGAATTCATATATACCACAGTCTATTATACATGCACAAAGCACAATACACTACATGATACGTATACATATATAGTTTGCTGGTTGCATTATATCGATTAATTAAGGACATTTGTTGAATAATACGGTTTAATTGATTTAACGTAGAACATAAATTATATTCTTTAAATCTTTTGTATTCTTACCATTTGATAATTGACCTATTAATTCATCTAAATTCATTACGTCTTTCATATATTTATATTTATTCTATTTTGTAGCTATTTGACTAATTTATTCTTACCATTATATATTTTTTAATAAAAGTATAGAATAATAGAAAATATATATGAATATTTATATATATATATATATATATATATATATATATATATATATATATATATATATATATATATATATATATATATATATATATATATATATATATATATATATATATATATATATATATATATATATATATATATATATATATATATATATATATATATATATATATATATATATATATATATACATATATATATATATATATATATATATATATATATATATATATATATATATATATATATATATATATATATATATATATATATATATATATATATATATATATATATATATATATATATATATATATATATATATATATATATATATATATATATATACCTTCATATATATATATATATATTATATATATATAATATATATATATATATATATATATATATATATATATATATATATATATATATATATATATATATATATATATATATATATATATATATATATATATATATATATATATATATATATATAATGACCTTCACGAGCTAAATGATCGATTTTATTTCAATCCTGTTGAATAGCGACTTTGCTTATTTTAATCATATCAAATTATTTGATTATCAAAACAAGTTATTGTTCTTTTGATGTTAAGAAAATAAAATCTGATTTATCAATGCTTAGACAATTAGTAAATTTTTTAACGGCGTTAGATTATCTTTTTTGAAAGATCAAGATCAAACATTTTTTGGTATTTTTGTATAACTTTTGGTTTTTTCAAAAATTTGCCAAAGTCTATATTCAGGATCGTTGCTTTTTTGAGGACCCAATAATTTAGAAAATAAAGCGTTTAGTGGATTAAAAATGCGCAGGGTACGAATTGTGTACCCATAGATTATATATACCAAATTCAGTATCTTTACAGGAGGGGCGACAAATTTTGGTCTTACGAGCGAGCAAGCTACGATTATCCCAAGTAGTTTAGAAAGATAAAAGACTACCTTTTTTGTTAAAGACATTCAATTCGGGATAATTACAAACACACGACCGAAATGCTTTAGCTCTTCGGTACTACGTACGTCTGAGAATAGATATGATTTTATATTTAGTTGAATCAGGCGATCTCATTTCTCCATGATAATTATTATGGTTATGCATACATGCCAATTATCGACCATGATAATTATGATTACGTATGCATGGAATATCATAATCGGGGGTTACCCACTCCATCACAATAAAATTAACCTTATATAATATGTTATATCCATTCGAAAGTATTATATCTTTTATACTATTCACAGTAATTGATTTTATAGACACGAACATCAAATTACAGTCATCAAAAACTTTATAATTATTTTAATAAATAAACAGCAAGCCCAACTTGACTGTTAAAACAAGGACGGATTTACGTAAATAATTAAGTGTTTTTCTTTGAAGTAATCGGCTGCTCACCTTTGGTATTTTCTATTTCGTGATGGGAAAACAAAATATTTATTTTTATATATTGATTTACGAAATATACTTGAAGATAGTAATTATGTATCTAGGGGAAAAAGAATGAGAAATATACAAAGCCAAATATATTGAAACATGACATTGTCAACATAAAGATTTGTGTATTTAAGGTGAACCATCAGGCTCGTTTAGAAAAATATCGTGCCATACAAATGAAAAAGAAAAAAATACCATTCGATGTGTATTTGCATAAAAAATGTCTGGTACAAATTTCATTTATTTGATATTGTATTAATGGAGAAAAAAAATAAAAACTATGAAAAAATGCCTATTTTTGGGGTTTTTATTTTTAAAAAATTAACTTTTCATTTGATGTGTATTTGCATTAGAAATGCATGTTAAAATTTTCATTTATTTCTAACTAGTAGTATAGAAGATAAAAAAAACCCCCCAAAATAGGCACTTTTACATTATTTTTATTTTTGTCTCCATTTTTTATGCAAATACACGTCGAATGGTATTTTTTTATTTTCATTTGAAAAGCACGATGTTTTAGCGAGCTTGAGGTTCACCTTTAATAATATAACGATTCACAAACGGGTATAATTTATTCACAATTACAAATACTTTTCGGGCGATGTGCACATTTTCATAGTACAATCGGCAAACGTAAATTGTATTTACAATTATCCAATTTAGATACATATGTGCACACTTACCGGTAAATGATCACATTTTTTTACAACAGATTACAGTGTGTCTAGAGAATTAATAGCGAAGAATACTAATCGCGCGCAGAAACAATTTTTGTTTCTGTATTATTTAAAAAATATAAATTTATTTTACTATTTTTATTTACTAATTACAATTATCATTTCTCTTACACAGGAGCGTATGTGGATTATGGCTACTTTTTGGTAACTACATAACTGTAACAATATCGGTAATACAGGCATATTACTAGCTCTACAGATTGGATATTTATGTTTAGCAGTACCAAATAAATACAAACAAATACTCAGTGCTCTACAGCATTTATTATGTAGCTTTTGCTTTTTAATATATGTTTAATAATACTTGTACCTATTTGAATTTGATTTGGGGAAAATTCAGTACGCGATCAATAATGCCCGCAATCAATTTTCCCTGGGATGAATGATCGAAATTCGAGATATAAATTTGTAGATCGTAATGAAAGATAATTTTTGTTCAGAAATTTAGTTATTTTATTTTAGTATTCTATCATTAAAATATTATTAAACATTGATAAAAATTTATTCTGAAGGCAATTTTATAATAACTGCATGTTATATATACAATTTCTTTTTCTTTACATTTTTTTTTATTTTAATTGTTTTTGCTATAAGAAATTTTGTTAATTCCTTACTTACCTTTTGAAAAACAAAATTATTAAATAAAAAACTTATATAATATTGTATAAATTGCGAAACCCTCTTTAAATTAAGATCTAAACACGCCTATGGTTCAGACAAAATTGGCATTTCGTATATTGTTAGCATTGTTAATCTGCTCATTATTTTGGTATTGGTATCCCAGACAATATTTAATAATTTCAGCAATGTCAGTTAAATTTATTCCTCAGTTAAAAAAAAGATTAATCTGACCGCAATCTGTTATTTGGCCATAAGATGTGTCATTGTTATTAGTTTAATTAAATATATATAAATATATATATTATATATATATATATATATATATATATATATATATATATATATATATATATACTTAATTGCCATAGGTGGTCTAAGTATAATTATATTTTGGCTTGTTCTACCCAACTCGCTGTTTCTTTGAAGGTCGTAAAAGACCAAATTTTGTCGCCTCTTCTCCTCTGAAGGTACCGAGCAGCTTTCAACCAAATTTGGCACACATATTATGTAGGCACCCGATTGAATCCACTCGTATTGTAAATCCAATCAGAGCCGTTCATCAGGAGATATTGGGCATCAAAAAAAGGACAGGCCTTAAAATGCAATTGTTATTTTAAAGATTATTTAGATTATAACCGAAAGCCGTAAAACAATAATGAAAATAATCATTTTTAAAATAAATCAAAAACAATTGTTGTTGATATCTTAGATTGACTACTATATCATTGTTGGTTTGATTGTTATTTTGATCATTTTAATAATAGTACATATATTGTTTATTTATACAGATATTCTGCCTGCCAAACTTTAGGTATTGGCACTGCTCGCCGAAGATCTACTTTTTATAATACTCAAGATATATAGATATCTTAGACTGATTACTATGTCATTGTTGTTTTAATGGTTACTGTGCTAATTTTAATTATAATATAAATATTGTTTGTTTATACAGAAATTTACCATGACATACTCCAGGCATTAGCGCCGCAGGCGAGTTTTGAGCATTTTGTTATTTTCAATTATAATTAAACTTATATTTAGTATTTAATAAATGCTTATAACTATTGGTATTTGAAGAAAAAATTTAAATATTATTAATTATATTTTCAATTTTCTGATATAAAACTTTTAAACTTAATTCATATTATTCGGGTCTTTGGAGCGAGTAGTAAATATCTAAGTAGGTACCTACATCTGAGTTGTATATGGATATATTTTGGAATCAAAAAGAAACGATATTAAATGTGAGAGATTCAGAAAAGAGAACACTTAGCTTTTCTGTACTACGTACGATGAGCTTATAAAGATAACATCATAGAAAATATAGCTATCACAGAAATTGACAACTTATATTTTTATTAAAAGAAGGTAGGGCATAGCCTTTCTTTGTATAAGGGCCCAATGTTATATAAATAGGTAGGCGGTATTTCAAATATTAAATGCAATAAATGTAATATTACAATCAAAAATAGCAAAATAATTCCAGAATCAGATAACCATTCTCTGAGTTCACGTTTATATCATTTGGCAATTGGTATTACAATATTTGAATTATTTTTCACTTGCGATAGTGAACTTTGTTATGTATCACGGGAAATATTATTAAATTAATGAATAACTGCAATTAATAATTTAAAATTAGACTGCGGTCACACTGTTCAAACGCTATCCATCAAGCATCACAGATTAAAGCCCGATTGCAGAAAAGATCGTCAAACACTAACAGTCCTTCAAAGATTAAAAGTTTATGCGAATTTTATCCTTAACAAACTGTCAAACAATTGACGGCTTGTCAACACTTAACAAATCTTTCTACAACTGGGCATAAAAGTTTTCCACTTATATTGTACAATATGACCTTGTATAAATAATCCTGTACCTTTAATTTTGATTGGTGGTATTTGAAAACATAACGTCTTAATAGTGTGATTCAGTCTTATATGCTTCTTTCAAAGAAATTGGCACGAGGCAGTAAAATATAATGGGAACACATGAAATCGATGGCATTAATGTAGGTTGATTTCATTTGAAGGACCCTGTGATAATGCCAACGCCAATAATAATTGATTTGCGATTTTAACGACGGTGTTTCTGTTTGTGTAGCGGTTCCGATAGTGTATATTCTGGTTACCGTTCCGGGCTTGATGCCATGGCAAGATCCTGAGTTCCGGTTTCTGTCATGGTGCCATCTGCTTGGAAGCGTCAGTCCGTGGATCGGCAGTTTCCTTTACCATCTATTTATGAATTTAGAACGTGGCGAAGGGCTCTACTATCGACTCCTGCAGCTAGATATGCTTGGTATTTGGATCAGCCAAAGTTTTGGTAAGTATTTTAAAATTATTGAATTTTTTTATAGCTGAATGATGATGCTTACAAATCTGAAGTAGGGACTAATTGGCCCAAAATATAAACTAAATTAATGAAAGATTCTTGAATCATCGTCGTAATGAAACAGGATTTTATTTTAATAGTATTGTAGTCATTTAATTTTCTTTGTTACCCTACGTTTCGGCATCTCTTGTGACTCCTTCGTGCACTTCAACCATAATACTCCTGAAGAAAGCATCAGTGTTTACGAAAATGAAGTGAATCAAATGCAGTTCAAAAAGTCCTGTTTATAAACTGAATTCTTTAATAATAATCTCTTGATTTTCTCTAGTTATAAACAATTCTAAAATAAATACTATTTCTCTATCAACATTTTATGAAACCTAACCTTGACCTACACACCTAACTCAATACTATACTGCAATTACATTAGAGAACTATGCTTTTTAATAAATAATTGATTGTGTCCTATCACTGGTGCTATTCTATAGGAATTTAAATGTTAAAACAAGTAAAATTTTCCTCCAACTGAAATAAATATATTTAAAATAAACCAACTGGTGTATTTTATATATGAAATATAATTGTCTCTTTAAATTATAGGTGCGATGCCAATGGTAACGGCTACCTGCTATTGCCTACCACTTCTCCTACGTTGGACGTTTGTTTCAACGTACTGTATTCTAAGCATTTGGGGTCTATATAAGGTATTGTATAAATATACTTTATTTCTAATAATAAAAGATGGTTCGTCGGTAGTTGGATAAATTCAGAAAAATTAAATTAAACACTACCAATAACGCTAACGTGTCGGTTTGGTTTTAAACCTTCTTCAGAGCAAAAGAAACAAACAGTGACTTTACTTCTTTCGCTCCGGAGAAGGTTTATAACCAAACCAAAACGTTACCGCAATTAGAAATGTGATCCAAATACCAACGAACTATCCTTCATTACCAAGTCAGTGGATACGATTATAACTGTTTATTTATTTCTAATTTTTATTTATTTATTTATTATTAGATGTCCAACATACAACAATCAGTGTTTGCATTTGCAACCAATTATTTCCTAATCGCCAACTAGTTTGTGAATCTACCATTTGACATACGCATTTTCTATAATAATTGTGTTTTATTGATTTCTTTTCTAATCAAGTGATTAATTGAATATTGATTGAATTGTTTTGAAGGCAATGACAGCATGGTCCCCATGGGAAAGACGATTGTGTTTCTTACTGCCTTTTACGATGAGAATGTTGCTGTGTTGCTTACGAGTGTCCAAACTTGGAGGCGGCGATCCAGAATCGTTAACACATGTCTTCCTTCAGGTAAGCTAAAGATAACATATCTGCATTGCGATGATGCTTTTTTTTTCCATTTGAGAATAACAGGATTAATCAAATTAAACACCGGCGTGAAACTGGCAACAAACATTTCCAGCAACAAAAGTATAGTCCTACCGTTCAATAAAGTTGTCAGCAACAAAATGTTTTCAGCAACAAACGTTAAATATGGACTAATAGGAACATTTCGATAATTTTACTAAAAAACGATGCAAATGTATTATAAGGACTAAAGCATTTATATAAAAATAACCGTACGGGTTCTATATTAATAATTAATTGAAAATTTATATCTCTGGACAACTTGAAAAATAATTTATTTTTCAGAAATAGAGCTAGGTAATGATTCTTGTATTCAAAATTTAAGACACTGCAAAGCATTCAAAAGTCGGCGAGCTGCCGTAGGGGATGAATTTTTAAAATTCAACCGTACTTTGAAACCGCTATACACATTACTTGTAAAAAATATTTTTTATGAAAATACGATTAGGTCATAATATAATAAAAGACACCCTTCTGCAAAATTGTACGCATAAAAGTCGGCGAGCTGCCGTAGGAGATGATGTATTTTTAAAATACAACTTGTACTTTAAAATCTCTATACACATTACTTGTAAAAAACTTTTTTTTAAAATTAGGTCATTCTTTTTCAAAATATAATAAAAGACACCCTTCTGCAAAATACGTATTCAAAAGTCGCGAGCTGCCGTAGATGTATTTTTAAAATTCAACTTGTACTTTGAAATCGTATACACATTAGTTTTCAAACGAGGTATCTCGTTTTCAAATATATAATAGACACCCTTCTGCAAAATTGTACGTATTCAAAAGTCGGCGAGCTGCCGTAGGGGATGATGTATTTTTAAAATTCAACTTGTACTTTGAAATCGCTATACACATTAGTTGTAAAAAAATTTTTTCTAGTAATGTGTATAGCGATTTCAAAGTACAAGTTGAATTTTAAAAATACATCATCCCCTACGGCAGCTCGCCGACTTTTGAATACGTACAATTTTGCAGAAGGGTGTCTATTATTATATTTTGAAAACGAGAATGACCTACCTCGTTTTATTTTCATAAAAAAAAAAAATTTACAAGTAATGTGTATAGAGATTTCAAAGTACAAGTTGAATTTTAAAAATACATCATCCCCTACGGCAGCTCGCCGACTTTTGAATACGTACAATTTTGCAGAAGGGTGTCTATTATTATATTTTGAAAACGAGAATGACCTACCTCGTTTTATTTTCATAAAAAATTTTTTTTACAAGTAATGTGTATAGCGATTTCAAAGTACAAGTTGAATTTTAAAAATGCACCATCCCCTACGGCAGCTCGCCAACTTTTGAATACGTACAATTTTGCAGAAGGGTGTCTTTTATTATATTTTGAAAACGAGAATGACCTACCTCGTTTTATTTTCATAAAAAAAAAAATTTACAAGTAATGTGTATAGAGATTTCAAAGTACAAGTTGAATTTTAAAAATACATCATCCCCTACGGCAGCTCGCCGACTTTTGAATACGTACAATTTTGCAGAAGGGTGTCTATTATTATATTTTGAAAACGAGAATGACCTACCTCGTTTTATTTTTATAAAAAAAATTTTTTTACAAGTAATGTGTATAGCGATTTCAAAGTACAAGTTGAATTTAAAAATGCATCATCCCTACGGCAGCTCGCCGACTTTTGAATACGTACAATTTTGCAGAAAGGTGTCTATTATTATATTTTGAAAACGAGAATGACTTACCTCGTTTTATTTTCATAAAAAAAAATTTTTTACAACTAATGTGTATAGCGATTTCAAAGTACAAGTTGAATTTTAAAAATACATCATCCCCTACGGTAGCTCGCCGACTTTTGAATACGTACAATTTTGCAGAAGGGTGTCTATTATTATATTTTGAAAACGAGAATGACCTACCTCGTTTTATTTTCATAAAAAAAAATTTTTTACAAGTAATGTGTATAGCGATTTCAAAATACAAGTTGAATTTTAAAAATGCATCATCCCCTACGGCAGCTCGCCGACTTTTGAATACGTACAATTTTGCAGAAGGGTGTCTATTATTATATTTTGAAAACGAGAATGACCTACCTAGCTCTATTTCTGAAAAATAAATTATTTTTCAAGTAAGTTGTCCAGAGACATACATTTTCAATTAATTATTAATGTATTAGAACCCGTACGGTTATTTTTTATATAAATGCTTTAGTTCTTAAATAATACATTTGCATCGTTTTTTAGTAAAATATTATCGAAATGTTCCTATTAGTCCATATTTAACGTTTGTTGCTGAAAACATTTTGTTGCTGACAACTTTATTGAACGGTAGGACTATACTTTTGTTGCTGGAAATTTTGTTCCCAGTTTCACGCCGGTAAATTAAACTTGATCGAATAATTATACTTTAGCATACATGATATACATTCAGAATATATATATATATATATATATATATATATATATATATATATATATATATATATATATATATATATATATATATATATATATGTATATATACGTATGTAAAGACAACTGTCAAATAATAGTTATTTATGTAACTAGTGTTATTTTATTTTGTAAGTGGGAAGTTTGCTATACGAGGCGAAACCGAGTAGAGCAACCCCACGAACAAAATAAAATCACTTTTAACACGTGTTACACACACTAATTTTTCTACGACCGTTATTAAAAGCACGAATGCTACAAATCTATAGCACACATAGGGGGTTGAAATTATTTTTGATAAAACAGCGTCGAAGTATTGCCAGTTACGTTGAATATTCTGGAATTCATACTTTTTCCATAGATATTTAATTTACCTATAAATAGTGAAGGAAGTAACTGTGTACCGGACGAAATTGAAGAAGTTGGTAAAACAATACTATTCATTAAGGTATTTCTAAGTAGCTTGTAATAAAATTTGCATAAATGAGGAATTAGTTATTTAATTTTTTATTTGTTGGTAACAAAAAAGGAACTAGATCTAATTACATGACGTCACTAGCGTTAAAAGTAATTTCTTTAAACACGCTGCCTCATAATATGCCATTTTTAATTTGATAAGCAACCGTTAAATAGCCTATTTTTAACAATGGTCGTAAAAAAAACAATTCATTATTGGCCGGTAGCATATAAGCTGCGCATATAATTTAATCCGTCAATAAATTACATGTTTATGTATTTCTCTAACAACACGGACAGTTTGTTGTATTGACCCTATTGCATATTCTGCCTGTATTTAAAGATACCAGTACCGGCGATTGTGGTAAAATGGCACGATGAAACATTATAAAGTAATTTAGTTATTTTAGGAAACAATGCAGGGTAGAAATATATAGTTTTTGAATATGGCATGCATGCTTCTGATATAACAAGAATTATTAGAAATTTTAAAATACAAGAACATTGTTAGCGTGTATTACAAAAACAACAACATAATAATTAAGAATTAAGACGTTTTTTTATACCTTTCATCGGCTCCTATATTAAACAATCCACAACAGAGTGATTTTGCAATGAAACATATTTATATTTTGATATGTCACAAAATAATATCTAACACTTTTTAAATTTGGAAACAAAAGAAGACTGCGCATAGGATGGTACGTTATTCTTAGGTGAAGTAGTTATTTTTATTCAACTGCTGATTTCAGTTACAATTTTCAATTCTGGACACCCTTTTTTACAGTTTAGCGATGAAATAATTTGGGTACAAATTCTTTATATACAACCTACTATAATGGGTTGTGTTTCTCTGATATAAGTCAAGACATCAAGTATACCAAATATTTAGTAATTTATGATACTACTACCTGCCGCTCCTTTCAACTTTATTTGCGTCTAAATCTGGGAATTTAACATGATATATTAGAGTACTATCTCATTCCTTATTGGCAATTGGGTTCACAGTCGTAATCCATCCACCAAAATTATTCTGTGCCTGGGCAATTTATTTGATAACTGAATTATTTAATGGTTTTATTTCCATTTACAACTTTATTTTAATCAAAAATTAATTATATTATGAATTTATATCTTTGTTTATATAATTTAAATTTTATATAAGATATTCCATTTAAGACTTTTTTTAAGTTATCGACTGGAGTGTGGAGTTAATAATAATAAAAACGGGAAAGCAGTCATGACTGCATTCCCGTTTTAATTATTATTAATTCCATTTAAGATAGCATTAAAATATCTATAATTATTGATGTATCCATTAACAATGGGCAAACATTACATTTTTTCATCACCTTTTCCAAAAAATAAGGAAAGAACATTTCATGCCACAATTAAATACCAAAACCCAAAAAAAAAAAAATTATAATGTATATATATACGAGGGTGGTCTGAAAAGTTTCCGACCTAACAAAGACACGAGACATTTTTTCAGATTTTGTTTTTATTTTTCAACATAGTCTCCTTGTAACTCTACACACTTCTCCCAGCGATGCTCCCATCTCTGTAACCCGTCCAAATAGTGCTCGGCGTTTTTCTCTGCAAAATAATTGTTCACGAAGGTGATTGCCTCTTCATTTGACGAAAATCTCTGTCCTCCGAGCGCAATTTTTAGATGAGGGAACAAAAAGAAGTCGCTTGGGGCTAGATCTGGTGATTAAGGCGGATGGTCAAGCAGTTCAAACCGTAATTCGTGGATTTTCGCCATGGCAACCGCTGAGGTGTGAGACACGGACAGCTTTCTCATGTCTAAATGTTGATTTAATATGTGACAAACACGTTCTTTTGACATTTTCATAACCTCTGCCATCTCTCTCACTTTAATTCGGCGGTCGTCTAGCACCATTTCGTGAACTTTGGCGATGTTTTCGTCGGTAGTTGCAGTTTTTGGACGTCCCGAACGTTCATCGTCTCCCAAGCTCTTACGGCCACGTTTAAATTCAGCTGCCCAAAACTTCACTGTGGTAAATGATGGTGCAGAGTCCCCATACACAGAATCCAACTCATTTTTGATTTGCGTAGGCGTATTGCCTTTCAAAAACAATTATTTGATGACAGCTCGATACTCGATTTTGTCCATTTTCATAAAAACACTCACATCAACTCACTCAAACGACTGTTACATAACAACTGCGCGTCCAAAATGGCTGAAACTTTGGTGAGTAACTGTCAACAGATGAACAACGAAATTCCCTAGCTTTTATTTACTTTTCAGACCACCCTCGTATATATATATATAATACAAATATATATATATATATATATTATATATATATATATATATATATATATATATATATATATATATATATATATATATATATATATATGTATATAGCTAAAACCACAAAACACGCCTTTGCTTAGGATTTAAAGACTAATTACGTTATATGTATATATATTTTTTTATTTAGTTGAACAGTTATTGAGGAAATTATGGCAAAAGCAATTTTTTAAACATTTTAATTTTACAATACCTACTTTTTTACGCAATTTTAAAATTACATTTATTAAATTTTGATTGTAAGCCAACCAATGAGGATTTGACATTTTTGATAATAGTCAATTGAAATAAAAATGAATTTCCTGTTTAAAAAACTACTTACAGTGGCATTCGTTATTCATGCATTTCGTACATATCTCATAATACGTAATAATACTACATCATAAGGGTATCGTTTGGTATACATATGAATTAATTCATTTGCTGAATCATGACACCTTCAGGATTTCGTGTGAACGACCACAGCTTTCTCTGCCTGATTCTCTGATGATAATCACACATGAAACACCGTTTTGCAACAGTCTGGAGTCACCTCCAAATATCATTGCTTTTTCGTATTATTATGAATGATTGTAATTTTTTTTAAATCATCGTTTTTTTATATTCGCAGGACGGAGTATCCGTGGTAGGAGCAGCAATCGGGGCAATGCATATTCCCGAGAAATGGTTTCCCGGAACCGTGGATATGTACCTGAATTCACACAATATAATGCACGTGCTAGTCGTGGCCGCCGTGTATTCGATGCACCAGGCCACACTCCTGGACTTTGCCTGGATGTCGCGAGTCCAGTGCCACGCTGCCGCCAGTACCGTTCTCCAGAACACTATCACAACACTAGACACAGGACTCTGACGTCACCACGCGTCCTTAGTTAACATTAACTAATTGTGTCAATGTTATGTTGGATGCTCATATACTTAAAACATAAATAATGTTTTGTTGACGCGTGTGTGATGATCACTTCGAAAGGTTTATTTTGTAAATTATTTAGTTCAATTCTTATTATTTATATTATTATTGTTGTTGTGTTTGAGTAGTTGAAATTATGCATTAGTACCTTTTATTTATTACAGATTTTTATTTTATTTTAACAATTTCAAAATCGTTTCAAATTTTCAGTTTTTCAAGAAAAGTTTCAATTGAAATTGAAACGGGTGAGCAAGTAGGTACTAGAGAATATGTATACAAAAGAAATTCTCAGTGGTTGTTTTATCAATACCAGTTATACAGAAGGGGTGGGAGAGCATAAAAGATTGATGTTACGTATTTACGTTCAGAGAATGTTTGTTGCTTTGATGTCTAGCAACGTTGACAAAACTGCTAAGTGCTACTTTGATCACCTAAAATAGAATGAGCTATTTGTTCATGAAATTTATTAGTAGTAAAACACAACTTATAAAAGCTGGCACATTATATTTAAGAACGTAACATCAAAATGTTATGTTCGACCAGAATGTAGATCTCAGGTTAAACAAAAAAGAACTAATTGGAATTTATCATGATAAAACCATTGCTGCTGAAATTGAAATAGCATGGAACGTTCAGTTTTAACTCAGGAATAACTTAAGAGGAACTTCATGCATTTGTAACACAGTACACGTTACTTACTACATTTGCTGGCATGCAATGCTGTAATCATTGCACGGGGTTATATAATGTAAATGGTAATATATTTTTGAGTGATATCTAAAGTATATATATATATATATATATATATATATATATATATATATATATATGTATGTATGTATGTCACTCGGATGACGTTCTATAGCACCTTATTCAAATCGGTACTAAGCCATATAGCATATTGCTATTGTGACATCTGCCAGTAATTGAGTGTTATATGTCCCAATCATACGTCATCAAATATATCGCTATCACACATTGTTATCATTGATATAATACAGAATAGGGGCCGTATAGTGATAATACATATTAGATAAAGGTAATATTACCGTGAAATTAAAATATATTAATAATTTCCAATTATAATCTTAAATTGCATCCTAATTTCATAAAATTGTTCATATTTAATAAAATAATCATAAAATCTTAGCTATATCATTAGAGACTACACCATAAAAATTAAATTACATATATAATTTTTTTTTTCTTTTTGGTATACAAATATAGAAAAATAAAGATGCTATAATAAAGATAGTTTTCGCTTATTTTATTATAACAATAAGATATATCTATCTTACATCATTTTACATAAGAAGAATAGATAAATGTGTTTTGCCTTAAAATTTATTATATCTTTCTATAAACATGGATGTGAGGTGAATCTCTTAATTCGGGGACAAAATATGACAGGTATAGAATACAACAACAGTTTCTACAACAAGTCAGATGATATATTAAACATTTTTTGAAAGTATCTTTTAAAAGAAGAAAAAAATCGGTAAGGAATTTATCATTCGAAGAAAGTACGCACAAGATATGATCGTAAAATATTAATTCTTAATCATTTTAAAAATGATCATGCTTCCCCAGGTTTAATTTTTGTATTCATATAACCCTTGGTAAGACTTGAAACTCTTGAAATTATAACTCATATGATCTTAGCAGTCGGTTCGCTAAATTAAAAAAAAACTGTTTTTAGAATAACGAATATATGAACATACATGAAGTTCCTTCTTAAATTTAGATAGAGTAAAGATGAGCATAGGTTATCATAAAATTTGTATAACCTTGGATTATATACCAAGGTTAGATTATTTGGGTTGCAAGCAATTTCGGTAACGTAAAGTTTTGAATTGTAAAGTGTTACAATAATTGTTTATTGGATATGAAACTTTATTTTTAGAAATATGTAATGGGTCGAGGCCCATTTTGTTGACATTACGCTTATGCAAGTGAGCTAATCTTGGTGTATACATATGTATATATTGAATTGAGGCAAGACTTATATAAGACAGAGGCTGAGAGTTTAAAACAGTAATTGCATATAATACAGTACGGTACAATTAATAAGAATAATGTGTGATCGTATACACTAAATTAATGAAACAGGATGGTTCATCGGAAGATCCATCTTCCGATGAACCATCCTGGTACAATTAATCTAAATCGATTAAAGAAATTGAGTTATTCTGTTCGATTTATTTTATTCTTATTGTGATCCTAAAAAAATATACATTTATATAAATTGTAGGTGCCAGCCAATTAAATAGGTTAATATAATGAGAAAAGCTACCACAGAGCAATAAAAAATGCTCACTAAAACCCAGAAAACGTTATACTACATATATAGCAAAAATAATTTTTAATTAAAACTTTTTATTTTGAGGTCAGTTCATTATTTGATTGTCACTTTTGGAAAAAGGATTTTTATTTGAACTGATCGGTGATCAGACCTGGAAAAAACCACTATCGAAAGAAAGTCTTTGATATTTAAGGTTGGTTTAGATAAGATTAGGATAATAATAGTTGAAAATTTCTAGTAGATTTGCATAGAGAATCAGACATTCCCTAGTATCTTACTTTTTTTTCTAAATATTCCGTGATACACTGTCAATAGAAATTAGTAGCAAAACACAGTTGAAAATTCTATATATTCTAAATGAAAAGTTTATAGTTACTTCCTAAGAGTTGGCATTACTAATTAAATTGACGCAATTATTTACGTAAATTTCTCGATGCATTTCAATATGATTGCCCTTTTTACGGCAGCCTTAATGAGATAATACATCATAGCCCAATACAGTTGTTCTTCCTTTATTTCAAACGCATAAAATTGTCTTCTCTTTTTTGAAATAGTTTTAAAACCACAGGCATTGTTCGTTAATCACCAAATATGATGCATATCTGAATGTTCTTCGTATAAATTGAAATTTCATCTACATTTAACAAATAAAATTCAAATTGTATATCAGTGTATTATAATATAATACCAAACGTAATGAAAGAAAATTGTTTAAATTTTGGTTCAAGTAAACGAAGTCAATATAAGGGAACTTGGACATAAAATGAACCCCTTACAAAAAGCAATACACCATTAAATTGTCTTTAAAAGACAAAGGTGCTTATAAAAAATATAAGTAGAAATGGCCTGACTTTTTTATAAACAATAATGACAAATTTGGTGTAATTCAATGTTGTTTCATTTGGTTTATTCATATGCTTGCATGAACGTCAAAGTTTCTCCGAACGATGTTCTTTTACTGCAAATATGGATGTTTCATTTACATGACAATAAATCTTTTATTGACACAAACCAAAATGGCTGGTATTATAAACAATGGGAACAAATTTTATTGATTAATACTAATAAGTGTTTTGATAGTTAACATAAGTCGTTTTTGGCGTTCGTGCTTTATGTGGGCTTGGACTTTTTTCATAAAATACCTTTGTATATTTAAAAATCCCAAAAAATTCAAATGTATTTCGGAACTTGTACAATATTTCTGTTAAATTATTTGTCTAATCAATATGTAACAGTATTACAGAGTAATTTATAACCAACAGCTATGTTTGTTCATATAATTACTCTACAATCAAACGAGCAATTATTAATTTATCAAATTGAACCTTACACGGTTGTTAAGTAATTATTTGCTTCAAAAATTATTACTTGTGTTTAAAAATAATAATTATCATTTCAAAATTGAATGCAACAAAAAATTTCAATATTACGATAATATTTATTTATTTTGTTGTATTCAATTTATAATTTGAATGGTAGTGGAAATGTTTGTATATTGTTTAAGGGGCATTGAAAACAAATGCAATTTTTACAATGTTATTTAGCAGTTTATTTTTAACGGCCATATATGCCTATGTCACATCTTACGTAATAGAAAGCTCATAAATTTAAATTTTTGTCCGCCTTTACGCTGACTAAAACTTAATAAATTTAAATGTGTGGCATTAGACTTCATTGTCCTCATAAATTACATGATTAACCTTAATGTATAATGAAAAAGGTTTCATAGGTCAGAATATATATATTTAAATTTTTTGTATCATAATGAACTAAACAAGTCTAGACTAACCACTAAATCGTCGATATTCGCAGTACTATTACACTTTTGTATAATATACTGAATTTCAATCTTTTCTGAATAAACAGATGTAAGCGACGAATAAATGTTAAGGTTCTGTAAGAAAGTTGCTATTTTGCTACATATTTTTTTTTTTAAATTATGACGGAAAAAGGTCTTTTTATTGTGTATTAATAGCTACTTTTTTACTCAACTTAAACAGAATCAGGTTTAGCAAGAAACATAAGCAAATATTTTGCTAAAGCTATAATTAACGTACCTACTTCATTATTTTTACTGCGAATTATAGTTAGTTGTTTTAAACAAATAGATAATGGATATACTTAGATGATGATCATTTTAGATGTTGTTTAGTTTTCTATGCCTCTTAAGAATACCAGTGATTTCTAAAATATTGAAGCAATTAAAAAAATGCAGTTTTAGAATCACTTTTGCATCAATGTGTCGAGTTTCGCTTTGTATTAAATTTTGTATGTAGTTGTTATTGAAACGTTTACTAGCAATTGAATTGTAGTAAACGCGGAAACATTGAACAAATTTAAAAAGTAAATTTATCTCTTGTAAACACTACTTTATAAAGTACCTGTTACATGATTTTGTACAAAACTTGTACATACGAATAGTTTTAGTTAATATTGCTGGTTTTTAATCTAACTAATTGCAGGGCCGGTATAAAGATGACAAGGCATTTAGCAAAACGTGCCTTGTTTATTTTTTTCTAGAGCCGACCTTGACTTTTACAATGCAAACAGAACCCAGTTGTATTCATTAGAATATTTCTGTAGAATATTTTCAAGGCAACGAAAATTATCGTGTCTCTAATAATAGATATTTAATTTAAATTGGAAAAATTATTTATGAATACAACTGAATAATGGGATATAATTTTGTTTTGTTGACATGACACCAATAGAAATATGATCGTTCTATTACTGAAATATTTAAGGTGTAACACATTGTAAAATTATACTTGTTCAGTAAATATTTCAGTAAACATTAAACATTTTTTTAAATATATGTTTGTATACTGTTTATCGCTTCCAACTTCTTGTTCTTGTAATTAAACCGAATGTACATTCCACTTTCTTGTGATTAAAGTTGAAAACTATATCTAACAATAATAACAATATAAAAATCCATAATTTGATACCCCTTTTATAAATCCTTGTGTCTTAGTAATTAAATTATCTTAAGTTAATATTATAACCTGTTCCAAAGATCGTTATTCATAGATAAAATAAACCTATACCAAAGCATTATTCAATTTCTATCCTCTTTTAATTTGCGTAAATTTAGATAAATTTATTTTCTTTTATCAACTTTAGTTCAGGTTTAAAATAAAATGCATGCCTATGAATACGGTATTTCGATTCGATAATCTTTTAGGTATATAAGCTTACACTAATTTTACAACAAATTCACTTATCGTTTCTTCTGGGCGCCAATATATATCGTTATCGTTATTTAAGATTTCTAATTTGTAGTATGCTACCGGCTTATAAGACAGCGAATAAAATGTTCTGCTAAAATGTTAAAGCATTTTTGCAATCTGACTAATATTACTATAATGCGGGTTACATATGCGATGCCACTAAATAACTACATATAGTTGCCTAAATATCGGTTTAAAACCATATTCCATATTTCTTTAGTAACTCATTTCTTATTCAATTTTATATTATTTTCTTAATAACTTAATATTCATTAAAATTTATAAATTTTTTTCAACATGTTCCTCTACCGTAGTTTTCGTGTATTTTGTCTGTCTCTGCCTATCTGTCTGTCTGCGTGTGTGTGTGGGAGTGAGAGAGAGAAAAAGAGAGCGCGCTCTACAGCCTAACTTACGGCAAATATAATCATAAAACTTTAAACTCAAAATTAGAATATGGCTCGTAAGAAAACCTCATACTTTTAAAAAGAATATTCAAACCGGAAATGCATGTTCACTCTAAATTGTGTAGTATCATACAGCAAATTGTGTGAAAAATTGTCAAGCTTGATAATTTTTACACAATTTGCTGTATGATACTATACTACACAATTTAAGTAGTTCCAAATGTTGAACACTATATTGTGTAGTGAAGACGAGCTTTAACATACAATTGCCAGCCAGTGTAAGGAATGCAACTACCGATGAATATCTCAACAAAGCGTATATTAACATTGTATTTAGATATTATTAGTATAAACTGGGGTAAAATGTTGAGACCGCTCTACTAAAATTGTTTATTACATTCGCGCTAATACTGGGTTCCTAACTATGAATCATTCGTGCGATTGTATTTACCCCAACTCTTATCCACTTTAGATAGGCGCGTGCTATGCGAAATACGAATGATTTTTAATTCGCCGTAAAAAAGTAATAAACGTATTTATTTTAAAATAAATTAAAAATTTATTGAATTGTTTTTGTGTTTCCCGGCTTGCGCGATGCTTTGAATAATACATATGACTATATTGATTACTATATCATTGTTAATTTAATTGTTATTTCGATTATTTTAATTATAGTGCAATAATAGTTATTTATACAGAAATTCGGCATGCCAAAGTTTAGGCAACAGCTCGCCGACGCCGAGTATACTTTTTATAATAACCAAGGAATAAAGATATCTTTGATTGCCAGCCAATACTAAACAGCTCGCCGAATATCTAATGTTTATATTATTCAAGATATAAAATAGATATCTTTGATTGATTACGCTATATTGTCATTGTTGATTTGATTGTTACTTTGATAATTTTAATTATAGCACAAATATTCTTTATTCGTTCAGAATCTCGCCATGCCAAATTTTAAGCATTGGTCGAAGGCGAGCTCTGAGCATTTAATTTATATTATTATGTTTCAAAAAAAAAAAAATATATATATATATATATATATATATATATATATATATATATATATATATATATATATTATATATATAAAATATAAATTATATCCTCAGAGCTCGCCTTTGGCCAATACCTAAAATGTGGCATGGCGACATTCTGAATAAATAAAGAATATTTTTGTACTATAATTAAAGTAACAATCAAATCAATAGTTTGCAAATAAATTATAATTATGAAAGAAAAGAAAAAATAACATCAAATATTACTCGGATGAGTACAGTCGTAAACTCGACCGAATATTTACCATTTATTGAAATAAATCATATGAATATGAGTCACAGTTTAGTGACTTTTTGAATTTTGAGATAACATTTGCTTCTTGCGTTCATACGCAAAAACAAGTTATTTGACTTTTATTGAATATTTTCTAAATTCAAACATAATATTTATTATTTTTATCTATCTGTACAGATAAGATAAGAATACAATTGTAAGATAACAAATTTTCGTTTGTTTTTCCGCTTCATCTAGTGGTGAATTTCTCAAGTTCACACTATGGATACAAACTATTAGGCTTAGTTCTTCTTAACTTTTTTTTTGCATAGACGCCGCCACCTTTCAGCTAGGTATATTCAAAAAATCTTAGAATCGCAAAAATGCTATAAAATTAGAAATAAGCTATTTTTACGCTATAATAAAAGATATTTCGTTGAATAAAATATAAGGAAGTTATTTCGAACACATTGGTACCTTAGTTTTGGTCTTAATACCATAAAAATTACAAAAAAACCATTTAATCCAAAATATCTCAAATTTGGCCTGATTTAAAAACTAAATAAAAATACCATACATGTGTATTTATATAAAGAATGCATGGTAAAAATTTCATCAATATTTCTTTTGTATTATTGGAGATAAAAAATAAAAACCCCCAAAATAGGCACTTTTTCATAGTTTTTATTTTTTTTCTCCAATAATACAAAAGAAAAAATGATGAAATTTTTACCATGCGTTCTCTATATAAATACACATCGAATGGTATTTTTTAAAATTTTTTAAAACAGGCATGATGTTTAAGCGAGCTTGATTTTCTATTTTTTGATAAAATGTATGACTCATGAAGGCATATCCATCACCGATAAGAGTTCTTGGGCTTGACCGTACCCAATACCAATTGATGTTGCACCCCAAACGAAACTCTCATTTACTTCAGATTGCATACTAGGCGGATGAGATGTTATTATAAATGTTTTCTCACATGTATCACAATAGTAATAAAAATGCGATGTTATGCCTATGATTTTTTCGTTAACTAGTTCGAAATGTCCCATTGTGCATGAAGCATCATGTTTGCTAAGTTCGCGACATTGTTTAGTATAATGCATAATATTCACTACCCTACTTCCTGTCAATATTAGTTTCTTTGGTGGATTTGGATCTTGTTCGATAATAAGATCTGGTAGTTCCTCATCTACTTCAGTTATAAAGCAGTATTCATCTTCTTCATCGCGAACTGTATTTTCAACATCTGCGGTAACGAGCAACTGATTCTTCTCACGTTGTCTTCGTTTTCTTTGAACAAGCGAGCGTTTACCACGTTTTTTTACTCGCATGATTTTAATTTATTGGTATTCTGAATTACTTAATAATTATCAACTAATTTAATCCAAAACTGGGAAGTTGTTTTCAATTTCAAGTGGTTTTATGCATCGTAATGATAAAATACAATTGCTGGCGACAAGATAACGGGTGACTCCATAATAATTGATTAGTCAACTTTTGTTACAAATAATGATATTTGCGTTGCCTACATATAAGGCTCTCTAAAAAAGTTCGATACTAGCGCCATGCAGCGGAATTAGTTTTCGTGCAAACGACTAGTACCGTCTTAACAGTCATGCCCTCTTTGATAGAAATCCCAATAAATGCGCTATTTCAGAGAAAACTCCAATTATAATTAATATTTTAAACGAGGGCTATGATATGATGAATAATATTCAATAATTAAATCCACGTTCTTCACGCCAACCCGATTGTTTTATAGGACAAAAATTAACTATAAATTCTATTTTAATGTTATCGAATTCGGAACTGAAATTAAATAGTGTACATTATATAACAACGGCAAAATTAAATCAGGACATTCTTGAAAATACATTTGCAATGATACGCCAACGAGGCGGCTTCAATTTTAATCCAACTGTTAGAACTTTTCGAACAAGTCTACGTGTTTTTGCAATAACGAATTTGATGAAACCCCCAGAATCTTCAAATAGTAAACATGATATAGATGAAAATTTAGAATTGATTGCACCTAATGCACAATTAAATAAAGAGCCTGGTGAACATATTAATGATGACATTATAATAAATAGTATGGAACCCGCGCGGTCGTTAAGTTCTCCCTTCTTCAAGTAGAAAAACATAGTTTAGAATTATGTTCCGTGTTATATTTTGCAGGTTATCTGGCTTTTAAATGCATTGGGAAATTTAAATGTTTAAAGTGTAAGACACAATTAATTAGTGAAAATGTTGACAGTATTACAGACAAAAATGAATTATTAATAATTGATAAAATGTTGAAGATAAAATTATGAAACTTTAAACTTAAGATTTGTATATGCCTGGGAGGAAAACCTCCTATTTTTGAAAAGCATATTCAAACTGGAAGTGCATGTTTACTCAAGACTTTTTTTGCAATTTCTGCAATATCTCCGAAACGGCTATACTTGCAGTAAATATAGTTAGAATAAAATTGAAAGATATTAGTATTCTGCACAGCTTTTGTTTGAAACATTTCTTCAAAAAGTACCAGTTACAAGATCTTATCTTATTGATATTGCCATAGTTACGTAGGTATGAGAAATTATATATAATAAATCGCATCTACTATGCATGTCAATTGTTTTAAATATTCAAATATTTTGACATTTAACATTTATTGTTAGTGTTACAAATTAGTTTAGTGAGAAAACGTTACAAAGGTTAGTAAATAATTTAAAATATTCTATATAAATATAAATGTCCGTTCTTAAATAAACGTTCTATTTTTGAAAAGCATATTCAAACCGGAAGTGCATGTTTACTTGAGTCACTTTTTGCATATTTCCGAAACGGCTGCACTTACAGTAAAAATAGTTAGAATAAAATTTAAAGATATTAATGATTTGAACAACTTTTATTTGAAACATTTCTTCGAAAAGTGTACCAGTTACGAGAAAATTGCTATTATCCTATTTATATTGCCATAGTTACATAGGTATGGAAAATTATATATAATAAATCGTATCTACTATGCATGTCAACTGTTTTAAATATTCAAATATTTTGGCATTTAAAATTTATTGTCAGTGTCACAAATAAGTTTAGTGAAAAACCGTTACAAAGGTTAGTAAATAATTTAAAATATTATATATAAATATTTTCTCTGGTTTAAAGTTAATTTGAAACTAAAAAATGCCCGGCCCTAATAATTTTTAATAATATCTAATGAATAATGATATTTTCTTTATACTACTATAAAATCCAACATTTAAAACCTAAAATACATATGTTTTCTTTGGAAATCTGACTATAAACTAACTTTACACTTTTATTGGACAATGAATGAAAATATTTTCTTGAAATTTAAACTTTTTATACTTTTATTTATATACTATCAAATCTAAATATACTGACTACGTAAAAGAAAGTATAGGGCCAACACATGGCCGATGTTTTTTTCGTGATTATATTACTTACTTATTACTTCGTAAAAGAAAGTAAAAAGTACGTCAATAGAAAAATCACTAAGTATTCCTCTAACTGTCATAAACAAGTAGCTAATTAAATTAAGTCAAATCATAATTAAAGTAATTTATTCATGTTAAAGTCAAGTTTGCCCTAAGATTAGTTATTTTTGAGGAATAGATCAATATGATATCATTAACTTCGATTTTTAATTAATAAATGTTTTTAGATTGTTTATTAAATTGATGTTTACGTAAAGTATGAGTTATTGAAATTACTACAGTTTACGTAATACGTTACGGCGCGCTACAATACATACATAACTTCATGCCAATTCCCATAAAATGAGGTGGCAGAAATCCCTGTAGATCCATTTGCATTTACATTATAGATATGGTCAACTTTTTATGTAATATATTTATTTATTTAATTATTACAATTGAAATATGTACCGATATAGGTACGTTTCATGAAAAAATAATATAAATTAAACATGAAAATATCAAAACAGATTTATAATAAAAGCGCTTACCTTATTCTGTAAAAAATTGTCATAATTTAGTTGTTTTCTAAAAAAACTGTTTTTGTCGCATTTGATTAGAAAATTTTAATAACTTATCAAGAAGCACAAAATTATAATTTAAAAGATTCATTGTTACTGTGCCGCAAGACTTGTTTTCGATTTCGAAAAATCGCACGTTATCATATTGGCACAGTAATTCTTACTTACAACTTGAACATACATAGTGTTTTGGTAATCTGCGTATCAACGAAACTCCTATGCACGATCTATGATACCAATCCATACACAGACCTTCACAATAAACCATGTCTTCTGTTAGTCTTCCACATGCACTATCTTACGCACAATGTGAATCGTTCGCAATAACAACAATTTTGTGTAATTTTGAACAGAATTCAAAAATTTAAGAACAACTACTATTATTGGGTTAACCCAACTTAATAGGTATTACATGCCTTTTCCCATGATTAAATTTTACAACAGAATCATCATCTAACATGAGGTTGCAATCACGGTGAACAATGAATTGACATGGTATTGTATTGCATCATTATAATCTGATTCATAATCCACATTCGCGCATATTTCCCCTATCATATTCACTGAAAATATATTTTTCACCAGAACATATACGTGCCCAAACACAAACATGCACTCCGCAATTATTTCCTGGCCCGTTGTATATTCTCTGGGAAGGTTTGTAATTGCAAGCATAAATGGTCCTGTCTGTTAATTCATGGTGTTTATAATACTTTCGATAGTATTGTTGAATCATGAAACCTTTAATTATTTCAAACTCTGCATAGGCGGTGTACCATGAAGAAAATCAAAGTATAGCCAGAATTTTAATTTCGAGATGACTATGATGAGTCCAGTGGGTGTGATTTAAATTCAAAGGAATTAACCAAATATTTAAAGAAAAGATGTTCACCTTTGAAGCCCATTTCTCAAAACTAATCTGTTTACCTGCTAATAGTTTAGATACGCAAGTAGTAGCAAAGGGTAATTCATTACGAGGGAACATCAAGCAAGTCAAAAAAAGGGTTTCACAAAAATCATTTCCTGATAATACTATTCGTCATATCAAATTTAAATTTTCAGTAATTTGAAGAACAAGAGTTGGAGAATGGATGACAGTATTTTTTATTGTAGAAAAAAATGTCTAATTTTTGATTTACTTATCGGAATATAGCTAATTTTCAATTGTATTTTGCCATGAAGTCAAACTATTTTAGAAATAATTTTTGAAAGCCATCCATAGAACCATGCTTTAAGCAAAATTTTCTTTTTAATTTTTTTTTAAATTGATTTAGTCGTTAGTTAGTAATTTGAAATTTAAGAATCATGATTTACATGTGCTCTCTTCATCTAACACGTTCATTTAGGCTTGCAGCGCAGTCTTCTGCGTCTTAAAGTGGACCAGACATGTGTTGGTATTCAGGCCTAGACTATGATACGTCGGTATATAGAACATTTTATGTGTATGCATGTAGTAACGTTTCCTTACGTTTGATTATTATCACTGAAATATATAATAACGGAACGGTTACTGACGTGCTCGCTGCGAGCCGAGAGAGACTCACAGGGGGGGTATACCTCTCTGTCGGTACAGTCCGCTTGGCAAGTAAAACAGTAATTATAAATAGTATATATCATGACTGTTTAGCTCATTAAATAGGTGATTTGTTAACGAAGGCGTTCTACAAAAGTTATGTTTAAAACGTTTCACCTTTTTATTTTTTCCACGCGAAGCACATATATTTCCAGAGTTTTTTTTCACTTATGAAACTTTCTAACGAAACTGTACATTACTGACTTAGTCACTAATACGCATGCGCAGAAGTGTGGGAAAGAGAAACAAGTACCCTCTTATATCATGCTATCTCTACCCTTTTACACTCATGGGTAGGCCTGCCAATGCCCTTCTAGTTAGAATATATTTCAGTGGTTATATGTTACTGCAGCGCCATCTTTCGGTCCATTTCAATAGATTTAATATGAAAATATACATTTTTACTTTCTTTTACGAAGTAATAAGTAAGTATTGTAATCACGAAAAAAAAAATTCTCGAAATTTTAACGGAAATACACCTTTTGACCTTCCCTGAATCGAGGCTGACTATTTTGGAATGACGTCTGTGTGTGTGTGTGTGTCTGTGTGTATGCGCTCTACAGCCTACACCGTTGAAGATAAAATTATGAAACTTTAAACATAAGATTTGTATATGCCTGGGGCGAAAACCTCCTATTTTTGAAAAGCATATTCAAACCGGAAGTGCATGTTTACTTAAGACTTTTTTGCAATTTCTGCAATATCTCTGAAACGGCTATACTTGCAGTAAAAATAGTTAGAATAACATTGAAAGATATTAGTATTTTGCACAACTTTTGTTTGAAACATTTCTTCAAAAAGTACCAGTTACAAGATCTTATCTTATTGATATTGCCATAGTTACGTAGGTATGGGAAATCATATATAATAAATCGCATCTACTATGCATGTCAATTGTTTTAAATATTCCAATATTTTGACATTTAACATTTATTGTCAGTGTCACAAATAAGTTTAGTGAAAAACCGTTACAAAGGTTAGTAAATAATTTAAAATATTATATATAAATAATTTCTCTGGTTTAAAGTTAATTTGAAAACTAAAAAATGTCCGGCCATAATAATTTTTAATAATATGTAATGAATAATAATATTTTCTTTATACTACTATAAAATCCAACATTTAAAATCTGAAATACATATGTTTTCTTTGGAAATCTGACAATAAACTAACTTTACACTTTTATTGGACAATGAATGAAAATATTTTCTTGAAATTTAAACTTTTTATATTTTTATTTATATACCATCAAATCTAAATATACTGACTACGTAAAAGAAAGTTTAGGGCCAATACATGGCCGATGTTTTAGTTAGGAGACACTGATCCAATATGGCTTTAATTTTCAATTAGTTTGGTAATACGTAATAGCAATATCGTTGACGCTTGACGTTACATCAAAATCAGATCACCAGCCTATAATCTACATTTTGAACGAAAATATAAAATATTTCAAAATAAGTTTATATTTATTTTTCAATTTCCTTTATTAATAATATTTTTATGCACGAAAATACCCGAAGTGATTTGAATGTGCCGCCAAAATCTTAGAGCCTTAGTTCCGATGAACACATTTTCTGGCAGCACGGGTTGACAGCAGCCATATGCATTCATAATTAAATGCTTACATTGCAGTCGGCAGGTCCTGTCAGCAGCTGACATCCTGACATGTTGGAAAAGTGCACTACGTAATGTTCGTGTTCAAAATAATGTTTATTAAAATATAAAATTTGTTATTAATAGAAGTGATAAATGGCGAGCTGTTTTAAAACGCTTTCAAATAAATTTAGCTATCTCAGCTGTTTCATAACGGGACGCAACAACAGCTTTATATTTAAAATTCATACAACTAGGTTAACACAACCTCAAAATGTTCAAGATGTATGTAATAACTTTATGTAATTGAAAAAATCAAACAATTCCAACAAACACTATTTGGTTAATTGTTATTATTGTTTAGTTTGTCTTAAATTAAGATTATTTGTTGAAAAGTCTCGTTTGCGATTTTAGGTTATGTACGGCTGTATTTTCACTAGTTCTTTGCATACAACCACAGATCACATACAAGAATATTCTAAATTTTCAAAATCCGCATTTAGAAACAAGAATTTGAATAAGAATGATGCAAGTAACACAGATGTTACATTAAATTTAAATTCAAGGAAGTATTTATTGGATAGAAAAGATGTAGTACTTAGTAGTGAATTAGATGATGCTGTACTAAGGTAATCTTTCCGAAGACATAGTTGAATTGCAGTTTACAGTATTTCGTTTCGTTTTAGGATATCGTTAAATAATTTATTATGCACGCCTACGGGTGCGACTAAACCTGCTAGTGGATTAAGTCATAGACCAAGTAATGAGCACTTGCTTAAGGTTTACACTGTATTAGCTGATACATTACCAAAGTTATTTATTCAACCAATGGACTATTCGATTTATCATCCTGATGTGATTTTTGAGAATAATATTCGTGGGACGCGAACTGTGTAAGTCTGACTATAATACTAAAAATTGAAAGGAATTCTATTTAATGCATTTATTTAGTAAATAAACATATACAAATAAACTATTTTTGCTCATTTTTAAAAAGAAGAGTTTTTCAATCATTAATGATGTGCAGCTTCAAAACAGTTTATTTATTATATATTTAATTTTCCTGAGATGTGTCTATACATTACAATAGGGAACCATTATGATTTCTTTAAATTATTTTTTTTCTGTTAGTAAATCATATTCTAAGCCTACCACTTTTTAATTGTTTTTTTCTTATAGCACACGTAGTTACAGAGTTATTATTTTTCTAAGTTTCGCACTTCCAGGGCTTCTGTGATACTTTTGATAAGTCAATTTGTTAGCCTATTAAGTTTGACATACTATTTAAGGCCGTTTGGCGATAGTAAGCTTTGCTTGCGCACAGAGTGTAAAACCAATCATATATTTTATATTTTAAACAACATGCTGACAAAACGTCAAAAAAGAATTAAATATAAATATATGAGGTTTTAGCTGCGTTCTTTGGTCGCTACTAGAGATAATAAAATATAATTTTACTGTTATTTTATACTATTTTATTGTATATTATAGTTTGTGCTATCTACTCATTATTATTTATTACTAATAATAGCGAGGAAGAATTTATAGTGGAGAGGTCATACAAACTATTTAATTTTGGAAAAGTATCATATATTTCAATAACTATTATTAATAATATAATATAAGACAAGGGTGTCAACAGAAAAAAAATACAAGGGGGGTCAAAAAAGATTGCATAGACGTCGAGTTGAAGTATTAATTTTGGAGGTAATCACATAAAGGCCTCAGTAGATTGACCACATCATAAGTATTTGACGTGTGTTACGCCATATTTTAGATACAATTTCTTATTATCTTACTTCGGCAATTTTATCAAGAAAATGAACATATGGCTTCAAAATATATACATTTTAGCTACCCAGGGGGCTGGGGTCAACTGATCACCCTTGACCCTATGTGGTGACGCTCTTGTTATTTGGTATTATGAGTTCATGATAGAAAAAGCCTGTATTTATTTATTCGCAATTGAAATTTATTGTAAATTATGACGTTAGAGGTTAGTAGTCAATATGACCAATATTGGCATAATTAATTTGTATGCCTGCTATTATATTTTAAACTTATAGATATTTGGCTTTTAATTAAGCAATTAAAGAATGATTAAATTAATTAATTAAAACAAAGTCTGTAACAGCTGTTATAACGAAAAGTAATCTAGAGTTTACCGACCTGCAATGTTATCAACCATAGTAAACATTGAGAAATATGAAATTGCTAACCTCTGACGCCATATCGCGGGAAAATGTTTTTTAATTATAAAAATCTAATTTGACACCCTTGGCAACACTGAGACATAAAATAATTCTGAATAGGGAAGATGCATACTTTTGCTATGGCGAAAAGAACATATACATCATTATTATGTACTATTATTGGTATATAATGTATAAATTACTTTAAAACGTTTACATTAAATATTTATTCACATTTGAAATTAAACACTAGTTTTAAAAAAAATTCAATTACTCTTCCATTTAACAATGTTGCAAATCACGTAAAAATAAAGAAATCATTTCGTTAGTGTGGTATTAGATCATTTTTAATAAGTTTTACCTCGTTCTTAAACAAAACTGATATACAGTAGTCTTGAAAAAGACAGTTGAACAAATAAAGCGTATTGAAACGTATAAAGAAAACTAGAAAAATCAAAAGACATATCAGAACACAATAGAGCAATGTGCGCCCACATCTAGTAATAAAATAACCCCATTATCTACTTGCAATGTCATAATCTTGACAAAAAAAAGACCAAGGGAAAATGATGTCATCCTCCCTGGGCGTGAATACTTTTAAAAATTCATATCTCCGAAACTAGATGCTTTAGAAAGAATTAAAAAATACGCTGAATTTTAAAAACTTGCATAAAAAAAATTAAAAACTACACGTGCATCTTCCTTATTATAGTGGAGGGGGGATTATAGTGAGACTGTGAGAAATATTCAAAATATAGTTCCGAATTTCTGAATAAATATTAAAGTCTGGTATTTTTAAGCCAACTGATGCGTTATATATTATTAATAATAGTACAAAATATGAATGTATGGATTTATATCTAAATAATTTTCTTTTTAACGTGACCAATGAACGTCTTGGATAGCAAGTATACTAATTTAAATTATCTATCAAACTTACAATGTCGATTTAGTTTGTGTCACATTTCGTGCAAAATATCAGTGTTAAATGCAGATGTATAGGACGAGATCAAATTTACTACAATATAGCAGTTACAACAGAATAAACTATCTCTGGTAAAAATGTTGCCAACACTTGTAAGAAAGTGTCACCCACCGTAAGTTGTAAAAAACAGTTGATACACTATCTTTTGATGTCACCCGCAGGGCTGTGAAACCGCAACTTTAACAATTCATATTCTTCTTTAACAATAAAAATCAATAGTCTTATATTACAAGAACCTTTTATAAAAAATTAGACAATCCTATTATGTTACGTCTCTACTACATCACAAAAATTTCACATGATATAAAATATTTACTGGGTGGTTAAATAATGTAAAATACATGTTACGTGTTTATTTAAATAATGACGTTAGTATATAAGTAAATTATGATAATATATCTTGGTATTTTATTATAAATAAAATTTGGTTGATATATGCGTTATTTAAAAGAAAGAGTGGAAGTTTTAAATATATATTAATAGTAATACGGTTGTCAAAAAAACCTCTATAATCGAAAAACTCTACCTAGACTCCTAAGTTATTCGTTCTATGAGATACCATGTTTATTCTGATTGCAAAATTTTTTTTTTTAAATATATTGAAAGTTGCCTGTATACATTTACCTAACTTTAAAAATTACCATTTTTAATCGAAAAATTTTTTTTACTGCTGTAACATTTTTAACAACAATAATAACCCAAAATAAAAAATAGAACAATATCAACAATAAACGGTGGGAAATAAAGATATATTAAATGCCAGCCCTAGCCCTAACCACCATTACGTGTTCTCGACTAGTCATAGATTTCCGTGAGTTTAAGACTGGTTGGTTGTCATAGCTATTATCCACTAACCTATATAATAACACACAACAGTATTAAAAAAACTTTCATTTAATTTTAATTTTTATAGCATTTTGATATGTTTTTTATCAAAATTTCAAATGTTTCAAATTGATAGTTTCTATGGAAATAAAAGGTAGTTTGATTTAAAGGTACCTTTTATTTTATATGAATAAGTTATTACTTAAGGAAGCCTAAATATCATATCCAATCTAGTAATTTTTATAAATAAACCAATAACTTTAAACTTACCTAATACACCAAGTTGCTTGGATTTAGTAATAAAATTCATGCTAATTTAATTGTTTATATATTTAGAATGAGCAAAAATAAAATTTTATTTTATTTTTAACAGTGGTTTATATTCCTACGTAAAACAAGTAGCTATGCTGCGAACAGTAGGTCATCTTAGGTATGCTTATGTAAAATTCGAAGTACTAAAAATTACACAACACCCGGAAGATGGCACTGTAAAAGTCCGGTGGCGGGTCCGTGGCATTTCCGGTTTAAAAGTACTATTCATGTTTTGGAAATATAAATTGTGGAAAATTAAAGAAATGTTCGAAAGTCAAGATGCGTAAGAGCTTAAAAGAAACCAAAAAAAGTAACTAATATTAAACCTAAAACTATTTTTAGATGGTATGACGGATTTTCAACTTTTTATGTTGGCGGCGAAGGGATGATTCGTAAGCACATAGCAGATAAGGTATTTAAGATATATTAGGCCAATTTCATCAACGTCAGTTAAATTTATTTCTAAATTAAATAAGAAATGTCAGTTTGATTTGATATTGTTTATTTTAACTAAGGAATAAATTTTACTGAGGTTAGTGAAAAAGGGCTATTAACACATTCACTGCCCAATATAGTATATGTAGGTGGGCCTGAACGTCTCAGAGGCGTTGCGGGCAGTCAATGTGTTGACGTAGTGACTAAGCTAATCTGTTAACAAATTGACAATGTTGCTATAGAATTACTGTTAAGTTGTTATGGGATTCGCTTAGTACTAATGTTAGTATGCAGTTTATACATTCGTATTAGTTTATTAGTATGCTGCTGAATGATGGTTGGGTAAATTATACCTCCTGTAAATGCCATTGCTTACATTTTTTTAAATGTAAAATGTTTTATGTATGCAAGATTTAAAAAAAAAGTACATTACTGAACGCGCTCTATAGTTGGGTATTAATGAGCTGACTTTTGCTCAGCAGAGTACCAATAAACTTAATCGTTTTACACCGATACTAAAATCTAATATGAAAGATTCTATTCCGGTTAATGTGTTAACAGAAGAGATCTAGCAAACAATGTATGGGTGAATAATATATTACATTTTTGTTTTAGATGATGCCTGATTCTGATAGAGAACAAGTCACACCAACTGAAGGTATACCGGCAGGGAAGTTAGCTTTATTTGTTGGTTTGTTTCCTGATTTGCCCCAAATACCATAAATTTCTAGTGACAGAACATTTAATAGCACTTATTTTGCAACTGTTAAATGTCAGACATATGATTTATGAAATAAGCCGATTTTATGTTGATTTTGTGTATTAGAATGCGTTTGTAAACAAACTGATATCAACAATGTTGCTAATTGTAGAGATTATGAAATAAAATAAGATATACATTTGTCTAATATTTGAATATAATATTCTGCGAAACCATCCAGAAAACGTATCATGAAGGTGCCATTACAAGAATAATCCATAATCCGGTTAGTCTTTAAAAGTGCATCGTACCTTATTTTGGCCTATAAACTTTAGTACCAGTTGCACTGTATGTCTAAAATACTACAGCCCGATCTAAAATGATTGTAGACATCGCACATAGTTGCTTGTTTATATCAAATACCCTATTTCGCAGATGAATTTTTATATTCAATGGTACAGAATGTTTGGTAATATATTAAAAAAAAAGATTTCTTAAACTAAATTTTAATGTAATTTCTAACAATAGGGCAGATGCGAAAAGAACATATATATAATTGTTTTGTACTATTATTATTAGTATATAATGCATAAAATTACTTTAAAACGTTTACGTTAAATATTTATTCATATTTGAAATTTTACTCTAGATTTTTGAATTTTTCGCTTCCCCTTCCATTTAACAATGTTGCCAATCAAGTAAAAATAAAGAAATCATTTACACAGTAGTCTTGAAAAAGACATTTGAAAAAATAAAGCGTATTGAAAAGTTTGAAATGTATAAAGAAAACAAGAAAAGTCAAATGACAGATCAGAACACAATAGAGCAATGTGCGCCCACATATAGTAATAAAATAACCCCATTATCTACTTGCAATGTCTTAATCTTGACAAAAAAAGATCAAGGGAGAACGACGTCATTCTTCCTAGGCGCGAATACTTAAAAATTCATATCTCCGAAACTAGAGGCTTTAAAAAACAAATACGCTGATTCTAGAATTTTAAAATCTTGCATAAAAAAATAATTAAGAACGACACATGCATCTTCCCTATTGTATATTCAACAACTCGCCGTACGATTGCTATCATGGATTGTTGTAAAAGTAGCAATGTTAAAGAATTTAATAAAACTCCTGAGCAATATTTGATAAAACTAAATAGTCTGCGAATTTGTTTCCTGTTCAGAATGAACTATTGCATAGTTTAAGGTTTTTAAATACCATCATGGTTTTTACTTTTTTTTTCTCCATTAATACAAGATCAAGATAAATGAAATTTTGACTAGGCATTTTTTATGCAAATACAATCGAATGGTATTTTTAGCTCGTTGTACCGTGAGGTTGTACGTAGTGTCGAAGAGCTTAAATGTTTGTCAGC
>JADQWA010000431.1:0-29576 GCA_018344505.1 Nebria ingens riversi
CTGTGAGGAGTGAGTAAAAACTTTTACTCGTACTATACTATTAGAATGTGTAACATAAAAATATAATATGGTATAGGTTGAAGCTCACACAATTGTGTAGACATATATCTAATATAGCAATAAAGATAATAATTTGAAGAATATTTTCATCGCAATCTGTATTCGTATCTAACGCAATTAAACCACCACAGCTATGGAGTAGTAGTACGTTTTCTTTTTGATTTCACACAAAGAACAAGTGGATTCAGTTAACATGAAAAAGTCCGGGTTGGTAGCTTTGTATCCTGGCACGTCATTGGCGTATTCGGTGGCGACTGCTGTTGCTGCTGCTGCTGCAGTGGCGACAAAGCAAAGCAACGGAAAGAGGATTGAGTTGTCGTCGGCCGTTCGTTCGTTCGTCCGTTCTAGTGTTTGTTTGCTAAACGTAGGGAAAAGGGAAAGAGAGGCGGAGAAACAAGTTGAGAAGCAAAGAGATAAAGTTGAAGGCGATTCGAATCAAGTCAAAGAAAGACTCTCTACAACAGTTGTGACAGATATTTGTGTCATTGTGACCTACACACACACACACACATGCTACTATTTATTTCAGCAACGTCTAATGAGAACGAAAAATCATTCGCAATTTAGAATTTATCTGATGACTTAGTCAAAATATTATTATAGATATAATATGTTTCGTTTGACTTTGATGTATAAATCAATGTGATTAGTTGATATATTTGGTAAAAAATTTCTCTACCAAAAACTGATATTCAACATATGTATGTTGAATATATATTTATATTTGTGTAGCTACTTGATTATTTGTCTAGAAAATAACATATGCTTTTCTATGTATGTATGTAGCTACCTAATAGGTATATTTATTCACTGTCCATGTATGTGTGTGTGTGTGTGTTTGGTTAAATAAATTGTCATAGACACGCAATCGGGCAATAACAAAACATAGGTGTGATGGTTCCTATGGTAACGCGTGCGCATTGAAAAATATGTCGAGCTTTACTATACAACTACATATAGGTATGTATGTATGTATGTACAAATACATATATACCTATAGGTGTGGATGATTGTGAAACACACGTTTATTGTTGTGTAAATCGTTACAGGATGTCGCCCCTCCCCCAATCCCCCCTCTTCCTTCTTGTGAATGTAATACAGTTTAATTAACAAATTTAAATTACATTTTCTAAATCTCATTACAAGATTCATTATTTTTATGTCTGATTTCTAGTCTATTTATATTATGATAAACATCAAATAGCTCTATCACCATTCGTATGTATGTATGTAAGTAAATTGTTTGAACAACACGCTATTCCCCATCAAATCGACTAGTACAATATGTGTAGTAAATAGTAAATATATTCCTATGATCTAAAATGTAAGTCCATTTAAGTTGTATGTATGTATGTATGTATGTATGTATATCAATCATCAAAAGTTGTTCTGATTAAGTTTGGTCAATCGATAGAAGATATTATTAGGTATCAAATTTGGAAAAGTAAAAAAAAAAAGTTATTCCATTAAAACGCTGCTTCGTATCTATAGAAACATCGTAAAACGTCTTTGTGAACAAGGGGCACGTTCTATCTGTTACTTTTGCTTTACCTCCTCCCCAACCGCTGCCCTTCTGTACCCACAGCCGCCCAATGTTCACAATAAATAAAGAGCTTCAAGATATCACGGTCACACGTTCGAGCCCCTTGGAGCTTGCATTTTAGAATCTTTGACACACACACACACACGTATACACAATCGCCTTTGTACATTGTTTTTCTTTTGTATCAGAGACCAACTTTGATTCTCTTCTATCGTTATTTCTTTTGGCCCCAAAGCCATTACACACTCACACACACGTACATACATGTAGATAAACAATAAAAACAAAACATAGTTTTCTTGTAAAATGAATAAAGTTAACATACACAATGCAGTTGGTATGTTACACATCATACAGCCATGGATGGTTGCAACAACAGTAGTAGTAGTAAAATAAACATTCATATCCACACGCCTATATTTGCTGTTACATCTATGGATACACACACACACACACACACACACACACACACAGTGACATATAGTTATAGTCCAATAGAGACAAGATGGCAAAACGATAAAAAAAACACACACACACACACACACACACACACACACAGAAGCAAAAGATTCGATTCTCATCTTCTCTCACAGCCAACTAGGAGAAAAGGAAGTAAACGACAATGTAAGCCTTCGCAGCAATATGCACTGATATTTCTATCTACGAATATTATTACGCCCGCTTTTCGCACAGCAATTTGCGTCGTATATATTTTCGAATGGTTTATCGTTGCAGCAATTCACTTTATGCGCACAACGACATAACAACCATTTTCATAATAATAATAACAATTGCTAGCTATATAGCTACTTCTTCCTCCTCCATCTTTGATTATTTGCATAAGAGCCATGGATATCAGTACGACCAAGTGACAAGGCGCACTCACTGTACACGACTGACTCAATTTATTAAACGACATTCCAGTCGTTTTGGAATTTTCAATAAATTTTCGGAATATATGAATTTCATTTTACACACATACGAAACTAATAAAATTACACTGTCGGTATGCAAAGGGAATTTTTCTTTGTAAATATCAATAACACAAAACATTGTTGTTGTTTTTTAACATAATGTTATTGCTAGCTAGCTACTATGTACATATATACATAATTTCATTTTGACAAAAACCACTGATGCGCTTCCTGTGGTTTCATAATGGAATTTATTATTTGAATCATCAATATTTTTTATACTAATACATGATTTAACTATTAAACCAAATTTTATTTTATTTTTTATTTAAATCTAATACATCACAACGACAAAACTATTCAACTCGAGCCTATTCTGCACTCGGTTCCCACAAAAATACATTTCACCCATCGTGGCTTGTAATTGGTCAGATTTAAACAAAAAATGGCGCTCACTTAAATGCAATGACGCACAGAGCAACTCTAGTCTCTAATCGCTACAACGCGACCTTGAAAACAAATGTTTCGCTTTCTATTATTAGACAAACCTAAAACTTGCGTTGCCTTTTATTTTTACATATTTTAAATAAAAATGATAAACCGCAAATAATTAAATACCTAAAAGCGAATTTCCAAACGAAAAGAACATAAAATGGATGCATGTGAACACTACAAATGACATCCGTCGTTGCGAGTACAGTACAGACGGATTAAACAAACGCATAGAAGCCTCTTTTACCGGCCCGATTATCTTTTATTAAAGTTATAAATATATTTGTCTCAGTGCACGCATTTATTATAGAAATTGTAATGAATAGAGTACCTACGAATGAAATAATTATAATGTACCTAGATTATAAAATAAAGATAATTTTTATTTTATGAAATACAAAGTTTCACCAAGGTAACCGTCCTTGAGTATCGTGTATGATATGCAGCAAAGTTCGAACCCTAAATTTAATATAAAATAATAATGATATCAGTTTTGGAAGTGCACTTACAAGTACTTATGCTAAGTACTACCTATGTATGTATATACAGACAGAGGCAAAAGTACTTTCCATTTTCCAAGCAAGTTATCACCCCAGCCCAGGTTAATATCCAGGTGTAATGTCACTGCGTTTTAAACTTCTGAATATTATGTGCTTAGGCAAAGTGCGTTAAAGAAACGATGTTAAAACTTCCGACAAACTTTCGGATGCTCTAAATATTTAAATCGAAGACTGCTTCCAGTATCGTTGTTGCTATAAGTATTAGGTAGGTAAAAAATTCTCCACACAAAATGATTCTGGTAAAAACATATACATATACCTACAAATATATATATATATATATATATATATATATATATATATATATATATATATATATATATATATATATATATATATATATATATATATATATATATATATATATATATATATATATATATATATATATATATATATATATATATATATATATATATATATATATCTAGCTAGTGTTTAAAACATCAACAGTGACTGAAACATGACTGTTATAAATATATAGGTATAATATAATGCTTTGTCCAAAAGCTTAAATCCATTTGGTAGCGTTAATAAACAAACAAGGACGGGTAATTTATAAACCGTTAGAGGCTTAAGTAATTATATCAGAAGTAACAGAAGTAATATGTTAACATGTTTTATAAATGTGTGCTTTGTGTGGTTGATTGTCGCGACATTCGTTTTGACCAATCCCAGAATATCTCGTATATACATACATACGTCAGATTCGGTCTAGTTGTTCTACCCAGCCAAAAGTAATGTGAGTACTAGGGCACTATTTAAGCGTGTTCGTTGGTTCTGTGTTAGATTCATACGGTTGTTGCGGTTCATTTGAAATTGTTGTCGTACCGGCACAGTTCCAATAACAAGGCATACTTACGACCGCAAATGATTTATATTTGATATCGCAATTTATGTTTATTTATTCAATTATTTAATCAATTTTCTTTTCAAACAAATATATATAAGGTTCCTATTGGAAAAGTTTTCCGCTATTTGTGCACAGTTAAGAATTTTTAACTACATTTTCAGAAAATCCAGTGTGTGTCGTTGTGTGTGACGCTGTGTGTGTGTGTGTGTGTCGTTGTATGTGTGTGTGTGTGTGTGTGTCGTGTGTGTGTTCAGTTAAAACTGTTATAATTATAATTATGGAGCTTGAAATTTAAAATTTGTATATGGCTAATAAGAAGACTTCCGATTTTATAAAAATAAATCAAACCGGAAGTACTAACAAAAATAGTGATACGAGTACATATTTAAAATGATACATATAAATAATTCGCAGAACTTTTATTTGAAAAGTTTCTTGAAAAAGTGTAACCGGATATTTGAAAATTGTAACTGAAATTTTTAAATTTCTTATTTATGTTGTCATAGTTACATAGTTATCGACATTTATATTTAATAAATAAGCTATAAAATTAACAATTACTAATAGTAATAATAATATAAAGAAGGCCAGTGCGAGACACTGCAGAGATTAAAGTAAAATGTAATTTAAATAAATATTTGTAAGATAAGTTCGCCGGTTGTCGATCTATATTCTTAATATAGTTCAGTTAGTAAAAATAATTGATTCTCTTGTACTGTGTACTAATTAGTAACGGTAGCTGATTGTATCTAAGCACGCAACGCCTAGACTTATTTTTTCATATTTACCTTCTTTAGAAAATATAAAATTTTAAATACTAATATAAGTTGCTGTATGTATATTAAAATAATAACTATATTTTATTTTTAAAACAGCAAATCATAATAAAATCGTAAATATAAAACATTCTGTTTTAGTTTGTTTTGAAAACATCATACTTTTTGGAAGTTATTTAAATGCATAAAAGATATATAACACAAGTTGTAATATACAAAAGATTAGTCGGTAAGGTAGAAAATACAGTTCCTCCGATGTATAAGCTCTAATTAATGCCAAAGCACGGCTAATAGGCAAGCTTTAGCCTTTCCTGTTTACCCAGGCTTGCCGCTATATACGAGTATTATAACAACAATGTATACCCTTTACTAGAAGATTGTTTATATTGTTATTTTAGTGTTTTCAAACAAGTGATTATTACATCTTGTGAATACAATTAAAAATTCGGATCATCAGTTTGTGACACCCATAGCTTCTGTTATGGTAAACCTGTTTATTCACACGCTATATACCTAAATAATAAAATATTCTATTGCAAAACAGGCGTCGCTTGAACGACTACCTATCCAATTCTAGGTATATTTCACGCTCAAAAAACCTTCCGTTTTTAGGCAATCATCCATATATACAAAAGTCTCTATACGAAAAAATATAAAATTCGCATACTTCAATAGACACATCATAGTCAAATACCGGGTGCTCCGTTTGCTATGTGTATGTATGTATGTGTGTGTGTGTGTGTGTGTGTGTGTTTGTATGCATCAGAAAACGTTAAGCAGTCAATTGCAGACAAGGGAAAAACATACTACGTCACAGTCAGAATTCTGAACAATATTTTTAAATTGAAATCTAATAATATATTGCTTTTGAACGACGATAGAGTAATTGTGATTTAACACACACACACACACATGCGCCCTGACTCTTACATCCTCTCACACACACACACACACGTGCACACATTGCATGTTATTGACTAGTATGCGTTCACTTCTTGGGATGGCTGCTCAAAGACCTTTTATCCGTCAATAGCTGTGGGATTTCACGCCGAGTTTACCAATTTTGGTTCACGCTCTGGTTACTTATATTGCTCAATATTGTGAACGCGATCATGTTGCCATATTTTATTTACACCCACAAACCAATATCTTGTGTGACAAAGACTGGATTGATTGTAATAGGCATCCGGATAGAGCTTTGTCAGTGGGTATAAAATAAAACGATCGCCGCGCCGCGCCGGATAACCACCAAAAGAAGATGTATCACCACTCACTCTCTGTTGCCCTAATACAATCAACTATTTATGATTTCTTTTAAACACTGGTTATTACTTATAGATTTAATAAAAATGTATTAAATTAAAAAGTGTTAAACATTTTTTTTAATTATTTTTTTTGTAAAACTGACACTCTATTGTGACGTAGGTATAACTTTTGTTCAGCGTAATAATTTCTTTGGCCATGTTTTTGGGCATCACAAAACATATTTCATGTAAGCTGCTAGAATCTGAGTTTTAGAATTAAGACACCGTTCTTGGTTTAATATCGCTGCAATAAATCTTCCGCTAGCGCACAATTAATATTTCAACATAACGCGAACAAACTCCCGCGCCTCGTACACGGAAAAGAATCCAAAATGGCGCCAACGAATGCATTTTATATTCGTAATTCGGTCTCTGTATGTGTGTGTGTGTGTGTGTCTCTGTGTGCGTGTGTGTGTGTGGTTACGTCTGCAACAACCTCAGATTGACTTACACGGAAACACACATACATTATATATGTCTTCAAGCAAACTGCTTATTGCTACTTTCCAGATTTGTTTTGGTCTGGCTTCTTTTGTTGTTGATGTGGTTGTTGTTTTTTTTTTTAATAGAAAAAGAACTCCATCATGTACATATATGCATTTGGCTATTACGCTAAATAAAGATGCTATACTGTGAGTGCGCGTCGATTTAAACATTTTCACTGCGTAGTCCGGGAGCTATGTATCAAGTGGCGGTTTTGCAGGCGTCGGTAGCGCAGAAGGAATTCGACCAGCGCCCCAACAATGATTTCATATGTAAATCGAACTATAAATCAGCCTGTTTGTGCAATTTATATATATATATATATATATATATATATATATATATATATATACACACACACCTACTTTGCTAACGTGATTATCGTAGTGGAGAGTTACGATTTGTTATTTAATCCGAGAGACTTGACGAATGAATGGTTACGTGGAAAATAAATTAATCGATTTATAGAATTTCATCGAGATATCATCATTAGTATTATTGTTATCAAATAGAAATTTAATAGCGATTTATAGTACGATATTTGTCACACATGTTATGCATAAAATGATTTCACGAATATATTTAAAAGTAAACTAAGAAAAATATGTTTTTATGTTGTTATTTGTTCTTGTTTTGTATTGCACTCTATTCAGCTTCGTAGCCATAAGAGGTTTATGAAACACAGGTAACGGACTGTGTTTTCCAATACGAGTTTTCGTCTTAAGGAACCCTCCGAGTGGGTTTTCCCTAATAACTTACCACGCATCAATCACACTGTGTGAAGGTTAGGAAATGAACACAGAGCTATTTTCACAGAGCCAGCGAATGAACGAACGAGCGAGCGAACATACTTGTCTACAGAATGGTGTGAGTTGCACGGCTCTATTTTCATAACAGCACATACCCGTATTTCCTCTGATGGTATCTTACGTGCGTATCTTTCTAGATGCAACATCTTTCCGACAAGCCAAGTCAAATTTAGCGAAAATGTTTATCTGACTTTTTAGAATACTGATGCGCGTGTTTAAGTTTATTTTTTATTATACAATCTTGATACAGATTCTACAAAAACATGTACATACGATCGGATAATTCGTAATTCATTCCGCCAGAGGGCACCGTTAGTGCTTTGAATGGCATTTGCAGTTTGCATTGAAAGTTCGTCAAATATTTATAGTGGGCAACCGCAACACAGGCCATTATACAGCAAAGTTAGAACTTTTAGAGTCCGAAAACATTCCAGTCCAAACTTGTGCAGTATATATTATAGTGTCGCGCGAATTTCAATTCACTGCACGGAAAAGAAAACGCCGGTCCGGTTTTATGGACTCGATTAAAATCGGCGTTGCTTCCACCCCCAAACAGTCACTTTACACCCTTAACGGGCTAGGGGTGGGGGGGGGGGGGGAGAGGAGTCCTAATTTTTTCATATAAAATAACACTTTGCCATCAACGACATTTCGCTATTAAACTTTAGTGTTACTTTCCCAAAGACGACGATTTAAAAATATTTTAGTGACGTTTTTACTTTCTCATACATACATACATACATACATATATACACACACATACATTACATACATACAGACATTACATCCTTACATACATTACAGACCCATACATACATACACATATTACATACATACATGCATACACTACATAAATACATACATTACATACATACATACATTACATACATACATGCATTGCATACATTACATACATATGTACATACATACATACATACATACATACATACATAAATACATTCATACATACATACATTCATACATACATACATACATTACATACATACATACATTGCATACATACACACATACATACATTACAGACATTGCATACATACATACATACATACCTTCATACATACATACATACATTACAGACATTGCATGCATACATTACATACATACATACATACATACATACATACATACATACATTACATACATACATTACATACATACATACATACATTACAGACATTACATACATACATACATTACATACATACATTGCAGACATTGCATACATACATACATTACATACATAGATAAATACATACATTACAGACATTACAACATACATACATTACATACATTACATACATACATACATTACATACATACATACATAAATTACATACATATATACATACATTGCATACATACATACATACATTACATACATGCATTACAGACATTGCATACATACATACATACATTACAGACATTACATGCATACAGTACATACATACATACATACATTATCTACATACATACATACATAACGTTATGCCGATTCCTAGCATATGGGGTGGCAGAAAACCCTTTACATTCATTCATAAATAAGTATTGTAATAATTAAAAGTCAATTTCGGGATTTTAACAAAAATAAATCACGTTTGACCTTCCCTAAATCGTCTCTGATTATTTTTGGAATATTGTCTCTGTGTATATATGGTTAAAATAATACATTTATAATCCCTTGTCTATGGATTAGTTAAAATGTTTAAATATTTCATTCGTAATTGTGTGTCTCGAGATATTGGTATCAATCTGTCAAGTTTCTATAACTATTATTGATGAAATGCGTTATCAATAAATGTAGTTTGCTAACTTATATAGACTTTTATTGTCAAGTAATTTGATATACATAAGCGACATTTATTTGCCTTGCGAGCGAAAAATGCAGTTGAGATAATATTTGCAATGATTAACTTTGTGAAATCACCAAAGTTGAAGATCTGCTCGTCACTAACGTCACGTCACGTCACGCCACGCCACGCGTGGTGTAAAGGTTCGTTTAGAAGGGAAACGTGTTTAAAGAAGTAACACTGTGAACATAGCTCCAAGCAAACACTAATCAATTACGCTTATAGTACTCTTGCAGTGGCCTACATGTTTACTTTAATCTTGTATGTATGTATGTACGTACGTACCTATATATAATAGAAGAAAATGTTATTAAAATATGTTAAGTATTTTAATAAAAATGTAAGATAATTAATAATAATAATAAGAAGAAGATTTATTAATTTGTGAAATAAATATATCCATGTGGAGTTAGCATATAATAATGTTTCCCGTGGGGATAAAGTAGCCTAGACCTCGACATAGCAGCATGTGATGCACAATAGGTCGCAATTCTTTTTATTCTGGTTTCCTTCCTGTTACCTATACAGAGAAGCCCCGACACTTCCGTTATGGATTTTTGTATTTATCTTGGCGCCACTGTTTCCGCCTGTTCTCTTTTGTCTCGGCCATGATGTACGACACCATCCATTACTGCAGCCCGTGTACTTCGTGCAATCCGGACAAACTTGCTTAATTGTCAGATTTATGCTAATAAGATTCCCTACTAAGCTTTATTAGTACAACTATAAAGCACCGGCGAAAAAACGCACCTTTGCGACAATTATTATCGTTCCATGTTGCTGCATTTATGAAAATAAATGAATGTGTGTGTGTGTGTGTGTGTGTGTGTGTCACAGAGGCAGTTAAACGAAAAGATATTATCACATCGCTATGTTAGTTAACTTCAAACCAATATTTTACCGTTCACTGTATGTGTTTGGATAGAATTTATTTCGATAAACACACATTCATATAAAACTTTAATTAAAATATGAAACTCAGCTTTCTATGCTTGAACTATATCACATTTGTAATACGTATTATTTTAATGTATGACCTGTTTTATTTTAATTATAAATAATAAATTTTAATATATATATATATATATATATATATATATATATATATATATATATATATATATATATATATATACATATATATATATACATATATATATATATATATATATATATATATATATATATATTATATATATATTTCTTCAATCCACCTATCCACCCCCCCTACACCCCCCCCCCCCCCCCAGCCACTACGGGTTACATAGACTAAATAGGAAAGATTGAGCTTGAGAAAATCTTCACTAAAAGATCTGTTTCAGAGGCAATTGACGTTGACGACGTCATAACCGCGAGTTCAGCACACGGTTTGAAATTGATTGATAGATGCGACATTGACTGTTATTCCCCTGCGGTCGGAAATAAATTCAATCTTGAAAAACGTATTAATTTTTGTCAGAACTTTCCAATATAACCACTACACCTTCTGATATACATACAAGGATACGTATAAAAAAGAGAGCGCCGTCCCGCTACAAGTAATGTGAGTGAGTAACATACATACATACATACATACATACACCCTCAAATATTTGACAGTGAAATATCGTAGCTTGCTATTTTCTTATCGGGAACAAAATTTTTCAATATATTCAAAACTGTATTTACAAAGAAAGATACCCCCAGTACATACATACAACACAACACCAAGAAGAAGAAGAAGAAGAAGAAGAGAAAAAGAAAAAGAAGAAAAAAAAACACACCCATAGGACCATATTTCAAAATCGCAGCAAACGCAATATTTTCTTCAGTGATATTTTATTTATTCATATCAGACAATCAACAATATTCTCGCCATTCAATTCTTTCGTTGTGAATTGAAATTATCAGTTGTGTAAATGAAAGGAAAAAATCGCACAATCTTAAATGCATGATTCATCGATATTTTTAAATTTCATACACTACCAGTGAATTACAAATAATGTCTACCACACCAGCAATGGTTAAACGTTGAATTTCTTTGTTTAAACTAAATCAAAAATATCTTCATCATATATCAAATTGTAGCTTATTTCATAGTCTATTTGCTAGTGTATTGCGAAATTAATTTTGAATTAATTTAAGCGTTGAAAACACTCAAAGTAAGGACGTAGAACGCGTTTACCATATTACCGAACTGCACCGAAAACCATAGACGCTACAGCTCGTTTATCGTGTAGTCGTGCGCCAGAGCGCAATCGAAGTTTAAACTTCAACAACTTTAACTACATATAACTCTACTTAAAATTACTCAAAGCAAACTTTCTTATACATCAAATTAAAGCTTATTTTATTGCCTTTCTTCTAATATATCGCAAATTAATTTTTACTTTAATTAAAAGGATGAAAAGTATTCAAAAACATACACATGTTTTTATTAAATTAATAATTATATGGCAATTAATTTCAACATTAAATTATTAATAATTCAATGTTGATTTGTTTAAAAAAAGCTGCATTATATATTAAACGAAAGCTTATTTCTGTTTGTATATAGTTTTATATTAGTGCAAATAATAAATTGAATATTTTACAATACTAGAAAGCTATAAAACTTTATTAGTTTTATATAAATATTAGATGTAACACTTTGAGTGCATCGCTGCAGGTTCGAATGTCAGGTTTCAGGTACTCGAAACAGCTTTTAGTGATGTCAATTTCGGTTAAAATACAAATCATGTAGCATCTGCGAGGTTAACCCGAAGCTATACGACGATAGTTGAATGATTTCTGTTGCATATGTCCAATTTATATTTCCATTATATACAATTTTTATGTGAATTATCACAAGTTTTGTTAAAAGTGCTTGGCAATTTTTCACGCGCGGTAATAATGTGATTAAACTATTTCACCCGCAAGCGGAAAATTATGAATGTTTCACTTCTAAATTATGGGCGATTCATGATGTCACGTATAAATTGCAGCCGTTCATGAATTAGTTCTTTTCACGATTTTATATGCTTACAAGAATGTTCCGCGCGGTTTTTTATGGGATTAGAACATATTAAAAAATTAAAATAAATCAAACCTTACCCGATATCCCATCGTAGGTCCACCATTCTTCCCAGCTCACAGCCGTTGTTCCTGCAACCAAAGAAACGTCATTTTATTTATAACAAATAAATATATATTTAGCTCGTTTACTATATAATATAAATATATGAGAAATCCAACCCAGAGCGCACTTATAGAACTGTCAAAAAATATTATCTTTCATAATAAATTCAAGCAGGAACCATCAATAATTCTAGGAATAGATTGGTTTGGTTCGTTTACTGAATAATAAATTAATTCTGTCAAAAATAAACTACTACTTACATAAATGATGATATCTTGGGTATTTTAAAAGATATTTAATTTCATTTTAAAAACAGATTGTTTATTATTTATGTACCTAATAATAATAATAATAATAATAATTATTATTATTATTATAATAATAATTATTATTATTATTATAATAATAATTATTATTATTATTATAATAATTATTATTATTATTATAATAATAATTATTATTATTATAATAATAATAATAATAATAAGAAAATAAGATAGACAGAGGTCTTGTGGAGAAGCGTAAAAAGTAAAGTGTGAAATAGGGGTAACGCCGTATGGATCAGTGCGGATAAACCAGATTAAACATGAGATACGTTTGTAGCGTGATGTCGGGGGCAGTGTAAGCGGTCAGGGCCGCGTAATCCTCGGGCAAAACCCAACAAAATATAGGCTTAACACTGGGCGTTCCGAAACTCTGATGATGTATCAAATTATTGCTGTTGTTGCTTCATAAAATCAGAGAAATTTGTGTCTACGTAAGGCGATTGTGTTTCATATACTTTGAGCATTTAAAAAAATGGTGTAAAACGAGTGACGCGCCGCCGTCGCCTGTTTACGCGTCTGAAATGAATTCCATTTGTGTTGATTGAGTCGTAGTGAATACATAATAAGAAAGTGTCGCAAGCGAAAAGGGAAGACCGAATCAAACGTTTGCATTCATTATCGTTCATTTCATTACACCTCGGCTTCCCAATCACGTTCTTTTTGTTTACAAACTTTGCGAATAAAGTCAATCGACATTACAAGAGTATATAGGACATTTAAAACGGGAGGAGTGGGGGAGGGGGGGGGGTTAGAAGAGAAACAGAGGAGTGGGGGGAACTGTGCTGATTATTCAAGCCACCCCCGAATGATCTCGTTTTCATTACCGCCCGTCTACGTTTCCGGCTCCAAAAGGAAACATTGGTAGAAAAGTTCTGGGCTCATAAATCTGCGCTTCTCAATACCTATAGTTAACTTTTTATTTTCTTCTTGGTCGCAAGAATCTAAGTATATTTAAACGAAATTGTTTTCGGTTTCCTAAAAAAACACCGTTGCTAATCATTTTCAGTTGTAAATCAACACAACGTCTTATTCTTGATGTAAGTGTCTATTTAGGGTCCTATTCGAAAGTTCAGAACAGCAACGGATATCAGGATAGCACATACATAGATACATACATACATACAGCGTAACGGGTAAATGGATAAAAGAGAATATGGTGACCATTCTTTCTTATTTGGTTGGCCACCTTGCAACACACACACACACATGTACACTATTTTGCCGTCACGTCTTTATTATATCTTTCCCTGGGGTCGCACAAAATGCTACATAACTTCTTGTGAAAGTCACACAACTCCCTGTGCAACTCCTCACCCCTTCTGACTACCAACCACCACCACCACCACCACCCACTACGGCACACCTCACATCAGCAAGAAAATAACTTCTGCCCACAACTACTGAATGTTGTTTTTGTTTGTTATGTTTCTAGTAGGGATTTTTCTCTTTTTTTTCTGTCCTGAAAGATGATACTTGGAGTAAATGATACATGTTCGAAATGAGATTTTATATTATTAAAACTTTTATTACAGAAGCTTTTATTTTAAAGTGATTTAGATTAATTTTATTTATAAACAAATCTGGTATTTCATCTAACGCAAAATAAAATAAAAGTTTGAGTAGTTGAGATATCAATTAAATGTGCCATAAAGTTGTTTGTGCGACAGCGTCGTAGCGGAAAGCCATGTTTTGCATTAAGTTATGACCATTTGTCGTGAATATAGCAGATTTAAAAGTGGTGAACATTTTCACTCGTACATTACAAGGTTTAACGGTCGGGAGGGGGCAGAGGTGATATGTATGTTTTACAGTACCTACCTAGGCTATATTACAATAATTTATGATCTAATTATGCAAAGTACAAAAGAAATATGAAGAAAACTACACAATAATAGAAATTTATAATAAACTATGATTGAAATAATTTTTAGCAGTGGGATAGATTTGTTTAACAACCATTTTTCTTTAACGTAACAAAGCTGTATTCCTCTATCGACCATTGGCTGTCTTAATGTCTATAATTAACTCTTAATTAAATGCCCAGTTCTTCGTGACCCAAAGGTCAATAATTTATGTGTGATACCTAGCGGCGCGGCGTTGTATGCGTGTTTGCATGATTAGATAGGAGGTATCTCCTCGACAGGCGACTTTTCTGCGACGATTTGTTATATTCATAAACCGCCCTGATTTTCGGTTAAAACATTTATAAAAAAGAAAAAAGTAAGCCGCATAACATTAAGTCCGTTAAAAATCTCCGAGGTCCATCATCCGCATACATATATGATCAATGTTCTTCTCTATATATGTTGATCAGAGCTTTTCCCTTTCAAGATATTCTGAACGAGGGAAACCCCAGTAGGTACACTTTACAACATGTGCAACTTTATAATACCTCGAAGCGACAGCAGCAGCAGCAGCAGAGATTTGGGTGCTAAGTCCCTTTTTGAATTGGCCGAGCGGCCACCGGTGAGAACTGACAGGAAGTAAACAACTACAAAAGATGGAAAGAGGAATAAGATGAACCAGTAGAGTGGTTTGCCGGAAGTCAGAATGGAATAGGCGGGCGGGCTAGAAACACTAGAAACTTTAAGAGAGTACATCTTCACTGATAAACGACTAGCTTTCGGACTAATGGCCGCCAGGAATGCACTTTCTAATATTTACCGCTGTGTCAGCAGGGCGCCACTAGTTAATCTTTCTAAACGTAATAAATATCATTTAGTACAGTTTATAAACATTTTATTTAAATTACTAAACAAATGCTTCAAACATCAACAACAATGGCGACAATTCCTTGTCAAATTGATCGCAATAAGTAGATGAAATTGAGAGGAAAACAAGCATTTCTTGCAGAGATAAGATTACCTCCAGCCCCTACCGGCGCGGCAGCGTAACAAATTAGCCGTCTCAACTCGGCGTATAATATCCGCGGAATCCGTGGATTTGCGAAAGCACTAGAAAAATTAAGCCATTTATTATTAACAGACGCAAGTAACAAAACGAACTGTGAATATCAACGCGCGGCGAATGTTCATTTTTCAACAGACCAAGCGAAAAATGTGGAAAGAATCAAAAAACAAATTTGACGTTTGGAGAAACATTTAAATGATAGGTGTCATCACTTTTAATTAATTGTAAATATTCATATTATATATTTGATTAAAATTCTAAAAAATGTACTATATGTATCAGCTTATGAATTGGTTTGAGCGCTGAGGGTACTTCCGGAGCGCAAAATAACGAGTGTTAAACAAATACACGAAAGGAACGATTTAAAAATATCCTCATCAATAAATGGGGATTTAATTAACGATAGAGGTTTCCATTAAAGTGTATTTTAAACACGAAAAAATATAGTAGATATATATTCATATATATGACTTAACAATGGTGTTGATTCATTAATTTTGAGTAATCCGTAGACAGGAAATGAAATTGAGTATTGCTATGTATGTATGTGGGTGTTTTGTTTTGTAGTCGGTGTGTGTGTGTGTGTGTAAATTTAGACTGGTGCCTTTCTTAGTCTCAAAGGATTCATTTATCTTCTTTACCAGTGACTGAGAGTTCGAAGTCATCTGTCTGTATTATTTACATTTAATTCTTTGTCTGTCCTTTTCACTTAACGTCTCAGCCACCATTTTGACTCAAACTCATTTTCTTCAATCTTATATCAAAACTTATTTAGTTATTGTAGCGCGTGTTTCAAATAGGTAATCCATGTTTTATATACTTGTTTTTTATTTTATTTTTTTATGGTTGAAATATTATTTTTTAATCCGTACAATTACGGATAAAAACTGTATAATTATCATATAGAATGAGAACCAATATAAAGAAATGTGTGAAATTAAAGTCAGCCGATTACCAATAATTAAAATATATCTGAATACAGTGGAAAAACAGGCAACAATAAGGGTCAAAATTGAAAGGTAGGGGCTAGCATGGTGCAATTAGAAAACCGGACAAGTCTAGCGGAGCTTTCCTGAACTTTTCCACTGAACAAAGTTTGTGGTTTTCTCTGGATTTCCCTTACGGCCCCGCTTTGCACCCCCGCCACACCCCTCCTCCTCCTCCCTAGCCAGGAGTACCAACCCTGTATATATCCTCTAGCGCTATTTATTTGATAATTGGTAGATCTGTGTGCTTTCTGCCGAGCTTTCACTGTATAATTCTGTTTGATATTAGAGCTTAAAATCGGTTGACATTATGAAAAAGCTCCGGTCGTCTCAATTAGCTTAATGTTTATTTAATAAAAGAGCCAAATTAATATTGCGAAAAAGTTTTGAATGTTCAGATTATTAGATGCTTTTTTCAGCATCATTTTTGTCTAAATTGCGCACGAATTTTAATCACTTTCTATGGAATTATTTTTATCATATTTTATTCTATTAAAAGTCCGAAACAAAAACGCTGCATTTATAGAAACAAAAAAGTCATGTTGGTTAACAGTTGATAAAATCATAATTAAATAATAACTAAACAATCATATAGTTGATTCTATCGTTGTTACGTAAAAAAAATAAACAAAATGAAATTTCACATAAACCGTATATGTATATATAGTCCCCTGAATGACAGATCGTCCAATATACGTAATACAAAAAAAGTCAAATGCGAAAAATAAAAGGCCATTTCCATGGCACACTGTTTACTATTGATCCAACGTATCACTTGTCCGTATAGTATGAAAAAAAAAAAAAAAAAAGTGGACCAAATGAATATTTTAATAGATGCATCCGTTTTTCCAATATGGCGCACCGGTGAAAAATTACTTTATTGCCAAAACGCTATCCCTCTCTGACAATCGCATTCAATTGAGATAGAAATGTCAAACGTATATTGTCGTTATTTTAACACCACTATAAAAATATGTCAAAACACTTTATTGAAAATATATGTATAATCAGTAATTGATATTCATGGAAATGAAATTGAAACACGCTGTTTTATTTAATATATAGGTATCTATATTAGACTTGTTGAATGATTTCATCAAAAATTCATTTGTAAAAGTGTATTTGTCACTAACCGCTGCGAGTAACAGCCGCCGCAACGCGACGCAACGCTACGCAACGCAACGCAACGCTTTGATAACGCAAGAAGGAAGAATCAAGCCGTTATATCTGTTAATCTGTATCACTGGCTGTGCACTGTGCCATTTCGCACACTGTCAAAATTGAATTGGTCTTATGAGAGCGAAAATATTTAATTTTACTCTCAACAATTTTGTTTTAAATAGTAGGCAATTCGAATAATTGAGAGCCTCTCTGCGAAATGCTTGGATTTGACCAGACGTAATGAAATCCTTTCCCCCCCTCACTCCCATCTCTCTCACACACACACACTATACTGTTAGGGTCACCATGTGCCCTTGGGAACGAAACCTGCGGCTTGGTCTGTTTTATGACCAGTGAACTTTCGACTGGTCGCTTTTATATTATCTATTTTTTTGTGTGTGTTGCCTTCCCCCATGTTTTAATTTAATAGATTAAGCATTGAATTTCCAAAGTGCTCACGCTATAAGAAAACTCTGCCAGTCTTGATTCTATCAACGTTCCATTTAGATTGTTTGGACTGATACACGGACAAACGCTTTCAAATGCATTTCTTGTATTGATTTATTCTTCAAAACAGACATTTATCGATGCTTAACCATCAACCCCCCCCCCCCCCCCCTGCCCACTCCTGTACCAAACAAACATTCACCGAAATTTCTCCAAATAATCTATTCTATAATTACTTTTACTTGTAGCAAGTAGCGTTAATATAATTGACAATTAATCTAAATGAAGTGTATTACATAACGAATGAGTATTAACGGTTTCTGCCACTCTATTTGATGGAAAATTATGTATATACTTATAAGGTTTAAAATTGTGTATTAAAGTGTAAATAATCGAATAAACTCATGTAGAAATATGATTGTATACATTGGGCCATCTGTTGGTTTCTTTTTGAATTGTGTGTTATTTCGACAGTTTGCAACCCTGACGCGTTTGATATTGATAGATATGTAGTAACCACCTTACAGCGGCGACTTGACACTATATATCTATCAATGTCAAGCGCGTCAGTGTTGTAAACTGTCGAAATAACACGCAATTACAAAAGAAACTAACATATGGTCCACCCTACATATATATATATGTATATACCCAGTAAACATTTAGGCGATGTAACATCTAGATAGTATATCAGAGACGTGAAAAGCACATGTTACGTTTCCGTAATGTAATAGAGACGTCATATGTGATTAAATATTGAGTGGGATACAGTTAAAATATGTATGATTGACTTGGTGATAAATGACGAAATTTAATTGATAATAAAAATATATATTTAAATGTTTTATTTAAAATAAAACTTTAATAGAATAGTCTAAGCTTTAAGCAAGGTGCTATTTGTTATTTAGGGATAATTGGAGCTGTGGTCCAATAAATAATTTTAGCAATGTAACACAGGAATTAGTAAAAGAATATTTGTTTAACTAATACCCTCTGGTGGTACCCGTAGTAATTTCGACATGTGAAAGTGGGGTCCGGATATCGTTAGTCCGGAGCGTGCCCGGACTATTCATTGAGTGACCCAAACTTTCAAACTACCCAGTTTTCTCAGCGTCCTTTTTTCCCGTTTGAAGATGGCGTCTTCAGTGTTTATAGGTAATGGACGTGCATAATTCATATATAATGGACGCGTTTAGTGTCACCTTATTACTAATAATGTAAGGTGGCCGATGCTTTAGAACATTTTATATAGAGTAGGTGATGCATAATGGCGACATGTACCGTGCTGCTAGTAGAAAGATGTTGCAATTAAAATGGACGACACTGATTCTTCAAAGTAGAAATAAGCAGTGATTTGATGTAAGTATAGATGGGTAAAGATGATGGTTGGTGCGGGTGATAATAAGGTTTGAGGAGGAAGAAGTAAAAGTAGGCTTCTGGCGTGAATTAGGCAGCAGCTGCTAAACTAAACTTTAGCAATAAACCCCGCTCGTTGCTCGTCATAAGTAGAACATGGAATCTCTCTCCTTAACCCAACTCGGCGTGTAAAGTTCGTTATAACCATTGATAAATTGTGAGTCTATCGATCCATTTCCGTGTAGATTGTGAACCACTCTTTCGTTTCAAGAAGCTCCTCTGCTCCAGCTGCAGGCATTTACAAAACTTTCTATACCATAGCTTGCTTACTTCTAAAGTACGAATTACATTTTATGGCTACTCTTCACCAAAGATTGACACTATTGATTCGCGAAATATTCGTGCATCACAAACTAGATGACAATAGTGTGTATCTTTGTTTAATTATTGAAAAGTTGAAGAAAGCGCATGACTTGAAAATCAATATTGTGGCAGTAAAACGCTCTCCTTGTATTTTGTACTAGGTAGTATCTATTTTTTGTGTTTTGTTTTGTGCGACGAGCACGAATCACGTCCGTCTATAAAAAGCTCAATAAATATTTACTTCATAATCGCACTAAATTTATCGTGCCGCGCCGTCGAAACTTCTGTTATAATTATCGTACTTTACGGCGTTTTTGCGCGCAATCTCCTACTCGTGTACAACTTTCGCTGCCAAATTGACAAATTTATGTCTTTTGCTGTATTAGTTTATTTTACTTTTTAAAACAAAAAAAAAAGAAACTTTTAACCAAGTATCTACGCATTACATTGTTTCAAACACAACTTCTCTAGTTAACACGTACATTGATTATATATCAGAAAATGGAAACGTACACATAATTAACTAGCTGTCTTGAATATTCTATACATATGACGTCACAATGCAACACACACTGCACCTGGGTTTATATATGCTAACCATAGCTCACCTATTACTACGTATATATATATATATTAGAGCTAACAATATATCCTGATATGCATGACTTGTCTATAGAAGTGTATATCAACCCCACACACAGACACACACACACACACACATGTGCGTATCAGTGTGGAGTATCTAAGCGGCCTCTTCAGTGATAGTAGCAAACGCGTTCATATCCGATTATGTTGCTAACCTGTCCTGAACGCTTGCAGAATATCTTATTAGAAAAGCTTAACTTAAGTTTTGCCGCACAAAGCTTATAAGCTCCGGCGACTTAGTGAAAGTTTGCCACGGTACTTAACTGTGATATTTAACATTTTATATTACGTAAGACGCGCGGCGCGACGCAGAAAGTAGCCAAAACATTCAATCGCGTATATATAGTACGCGGAGTGCGTCACTAAAGTTTGCCCACTTACAATTGCGGTTCAACTAGAATCATTTGGATAAAATAATAAGTTTAAAGTTTAAAGTAGAAGACAAATTTAAATAATCTACGATTGCCTAAGTGGAAAATTTGTTTCGAAGTATTTGCAATTTTAATTTTTACATTTCAAATTTCAACTCGATATTACAAAAAAAATGCCAACTTTTAAAAGAAACCAGAAGGTGTATTTGTATATGCGAGCCGTTTTAATAAAATGTTTTCAAACTATTACAAAAAAAAATAATATATATATATATATATATATATATATATATATATATATAAATATATATATATATATATATATATATATATATATATATATATATATAATTATTAAAATTAAATATTTGAAAAAACAAATAAAACCATCATAACCTATAAACTATTTAAAATATATGGTATATTTATATAAAAATTCTATAAAAACATCTACAGTGTATTGCACTGGATTTTCTTATACGTATTAGGCATTATTTGTTTAGATTTGTGTAGATGTTTTAGTCTTTAAATGAAACTAAGCACGTAACAAAATATTTATATATAATATTTTTAATGTTTTACTAACCATTGAAACTCTTTTACACTAGAACTATATGTCATAAAGATAACTTCCTATACCTAAGTAACCATGACAACATAAATAAGACATTTAAAAATGTAAATAGTAATTTTCTTGTAATCGGTACACTTTTTGAAAAAACTTTTATAACGAAAGTTATGCATAATATTAATATCGTTCATTTTGAATACTAGTATATTTTCTGTAAGTGCTGCCGTTTTGGAGATATTGCAGAATTCTTAAAAACTGACTAGAGTAAACTTGCACTTCCGGTTGGAATATTATTTTCAAAAATAAAAGGTTTTCTTGCGAGTCATACACAAGTTTTATGATTAAAGTTTCATGATTATAGCATTGGCCGTTTTGGCTGTAGAACGTACACACACACACGCACACACACACACAAACGGAATTCTCAATAACGGAATAGTCAGACTCGACTCAGATAAGGTCAAAAGATGTATTTAAAATCTAAATTATTTTTTTACATTCGTATAAGAAAGTAAAAATGCTGTATAGCACTTTATGATTGCCATAAATCAACCTTTAAGTTACGTTATAACTTATGCATTCTTCAGAGAAATTGTTGCCGTAACTAAGAATTTGTTTCTCATCTTTCACTAAAACATATCTGCAGTGCCCCGCACTGGACTTTCTTATACGTAGTAGATATATTTTGTGAAACCAATAGAGTATTTCTTAGTGAAAAAGAAGACAGCGAAATGGTTGGATTAAAACAATAGGAAGTGTAGTTTTAATATTTGCTACTGAAGAGTGTTTGTGTGCAGCAGTAGTAGTAATTTGTTTGCAGTGCACATTCATTGTGCATCTGGGATATAGAGCCGCTGTATTCGACATAAAACTATCATGATATGGATAGCGGGCGCACTCGTAACATCTACCCATCAATAATTTAACAGTAACCATATAGCCTTTGTGCCTCTCGCAAATGGGTAGGTACGTTCGCTCCCTGGAATAGGTGGCTATGCATTGTTTTCACCCCCAAGCGCATTGATGTGAAATTTTTATCGCGAATTGCCGACGAATTAATGTTTCACATTTTCCCTTTTCTTTTTGTTACGCCATTTCGCTACAACAACAACAGCACACAAATACAGATAGTTGCGGTACCATTGTTGCTCTGGGATTGCCATTTGTTTCATCCGACAATCATGAAGCTATCCGATTTATTTATGAGATTATTTTTAAGATATCGTTCACTGACGTAGTTACTCATATTTTAAATAACAAAAGCATCAACAAAAAAACTACGTTCACCAGAATATCAATAATTAATAAGATCTCTCTGTAGCATCAGGTGCAGATCATTGCTACCAACTGCAACGCTTTAATTCAATTTCTTGAAAGGTTTATGTAATTTTACCTCTTAGAAAAAAGTCATTTAGGAAACGAAATTAAAAATCTTTGAATATATCAAATTTCTTTAATTAAAAATTGATTCTTTATGTTTCAATTAATGAAATTGGCGAATTAAAAGTTGCAAAGTTTAAATGAAAAATATAAATTAGGAATATATCGAAAGATTTGGAAAAAATGCTTAAAATTTATTTTATTATTAATTATTTGCTACTAAACTCTTTTATACGAGTATATATATATATATATATATATATATATATATATATCTATATATATATATATATATATATAGGTGTATATATTTATACGATGTATATATATATATATATATATATATAATTACATAATATATATATATATATATATATATATATATATATATATTTAGGTTAAAATAGAAATAAAATGCAATTATAATAAATTGTTTAACAACAACTAGAAACATAATTAAGTTTTTGTTTGTGGTAACAATGCAATTTTTAGTTGTTTCGAAACACTTGAATAGATAAAAAAGGATGAAATTTCAAACATTCATAGCACGTAAACCGGATGTTATTTCAAAAAACTTTTCAAACAAAAAGTGTAGAACATTATATTACCTCTCATTCACTAAGTCAGTATATTTTCGAAATAATGCATAGTTTTTCTTAAAATAGACAAAAACTAGTAAATTCCCACTTTTAGTTGCAGATGTTCTAAATTCGATTAAAACTATGAAATATCTTATTTGATTAAATTTAGATACATACATTGTTGAATTACAGGACAAATATATGTTTTTAAATATGGAAAATGGAGTAAGAGACACTCAAAACGGTTATTTACGTTTAAATCTCGACGCGCTGAGTTACTTTGAATAAAAAATAGTTTTAAAGTTAATTATTAAAACAAGCATATAACGTAAATGAATTGTAGTAATTGGTAATATGATTTAGGTATAAAATGTAGCGTTAGATAGTTTTCAAGATAAGCATCCGCTGTGTGAGTCTAGTTTCGTTGAGAGCAGTTTAAATTAAATTAAATTAAATTTGTTTTTTGCTGTTAAGAAGCAGAAAATTTCCTTGATCAGTGTTTGCGCGTACAAGTGCTGCCAACTCGAAGGACCCTTCAACTACAGAAAAGGCGAAAGAGCAGTGGATATAAACATTACACAACCGTACGTATGTACAATCAACTAAATAGTTCGCAGAGTTTCTAGAGTCTATTTCAATAATTTAAACTTTGATTAAGAAAAACAAATAAACAAAAAAAGAAAATTAATAATAACATTCAGTGAATGGCATTGGCAAACAAAGAGATTAATAAACTTATAATATCTGAAATATATATATAATTGTTTAGTTTGGAAACATATATCACCCCCCCCCCCCCCTTCCAAATTCATTTTGTTACACGCGAATCGTAGAAATTTACGGGCTAGTAAAGAAAGTTTCGCGGCGTTAGTCAATAAAATGACACGCTGCGCGCGGCATTTGCCACCATAGTGAACTGGTGCGCCATATAAATAAACCTTTGTCTCATAATTCGTTTATTTAATTCTTGCAACACACGACACCGAAAAGTTTACGAAACTTTAATTAAGGCTCAGCGTATAGCGATGGAGGATTGATGATTCTTGCAGCGGAACGTTATGTTATGTTTCTAGTGATTTATCCGGTGAAATTAAAACATAAATCACGAAAACAAATCAGTATTTACGATTAAAAGCCTGTCAATAATTCGCCCCTAAATTATTTTTCTCTCTGGGTACTGCTACATACACACACACACACACACACAACTGTTTTCATTGCATAAACATAATCGCTGTAATGTTATCAAAGCTTTTGGTATTAATATTAATTTACACACACACACACACACACACACAGTTCTGGAATTGGATTTGATTTTTTATTTTTATTTTGTATGTGAGTGTGTGTGTGTGTGTTTGTGTACGTGTGCGTATGCCAGTGTATGTTTGTGTGTGTGTCACTGTGTGTGTGTATGTATGTGTGTGTGTGTGTGTTTGTGTGTCACTGTGTGTGTGTGTGTGTGTCGCTGTGTGTGTGTCACTGTGTGTGTGTGTGTATGTGTGTCGCTGTGTGTGTGTATCGATGTGTGTGCGCCGGTGTACGGATGTGTGTGTTGGAGTAAACCATAGCTATCTCGTGTTTAGATTGAAAGTAAACATTATAACGTATATTGTTGAGTTGTTGCGTTGTATCACTTGGATATGGATGTGCTGTTTGTAATTGCAACCGAAAGTTGAACAAATCCACTATTTTTTTGTCCTTGTGTATACATGTGTGTGTGTGTATGTAGGAAAAAAAGTACTAAATCCCAAAGGTAAACATATAATGATACATTTCATTATGATTGAAAGCCTAATCAAAATAACGACGCCTAAGAAAATGACTATATAGTATAATCATAACAAATGTATTTCTAATGTCTGTTGATTGCGACAACAACGTAGGTTAATAACTTAAATATTCTGTGATAGAAAAGCCAATGGTAGCGTCTCCAAAACATAATAGCGGCTGTTTGTAAGCAACTGGTATTAGTATTATACAAAGCACTCATCGCGATTATTAATTAACATGATCGGTCAAACACGCAAACGAATCATCAACACTTTGGACAAGCTCACGTGACCACACAACCAACCCCAGCGGAAAGATACCTATGTTTTCCTTTAGTAGTTTCACGTTTCGTAACCAGTGCAAAACTAAATACCTATTGTACATACATACCTACCTATGTATGTATGTTTCATAAGAATAGAAATATGACCGTTTAAGCGAGACAATTTTTCATTTTTCAATTTCATTACTACCAACAACGTTGTCTTGCTTATCAGACTAACCCAGTCTCTTTTGTCATTGTTTATTAACTTACATTGTGCGCTATTCTGGACTCATGGCCTTGTGAATTGCGCATGCGTATATTCGATTATATTTAGAAGATTCTGTATACCTACTAGAAAAATGAATATGCGCAGAATGTGTTCAGCTTCAGTAGCTACACCTACATACACAGATGATTTGTTTTCATACCTTTCAGTGAACTATGTAAACTAATTCGTGGCGTTTGAATATTTGTGTTGTTTAAGTTTTGTATGCTATACGATTCGGTGTTATTATTTCGAATTTCGTACAGAACACCACCTCTGATCTTATCAGCGCGCTTTCAAAAGCACTTTCGATACATTTTAACCGTATTAACACCGTTGACTTAATTCGCTAACCCAATTCCGTATACTATATCATATACGACTACTTTATACCAGCGGAAACTAATATGAAATATTCACACACTAAATCTAATTGGTGCACGCAGCCCGTAATGTTCTTGGCGGCTGTACCATACATACATACATACGTATGTAAGACAATCATTGGTAATGCAACATGTATATACATACATACATGTATGTACATACCTACGAGGAACATTATTCCATCTGTTTCTTTAGTTTGCATATTCATGAGGTTATAGGAATGGATGTGCTGTATACGTTGACATTTTGTCTCATTTCTGAACTTTTTCAATGACTTCTTCTTACTTTCTTACACGATTGTATATAAAGAAGTATTGTTGTAAACATAACAATTTTCAAACTCGAGATTTTCACAGAAACATACATTTTAATCCAAAATTAAATTGAATATGATTCGAACTGGCGTCTCTCTCTCCCTATCTCTGTGTGTGTGTGTCGCTGTGTGTGTGTGTGTATCGCTGCTGTGTGTGTGTGTGTGTGTCGCTGTGTTTGTATATATATATATATATATATATATATATATATATATATATATATATATATATATATAGGTACATTACATAACATCATGTCTATTCCCTATATCATATAGGGTGGCAGAAAACCCTGTAGGTACATTAATTCGAATTTTACCAATCTTTTGCCATTTTGAAAATGGATATTTTAGTACCTATCCTATAAACAGCTATAGCTATTATGTCCGGTGCGGGTCAGTGTAAAGATGTTTGTATTAGTAGACACAAGCAGTTAGCCAATTTGAAATTAGTTGTAATTAAGTCTTCGAAGTAGCCGCCAGAGTGGTGAAAAACATTTCGGTCGGTGGCGCATTACAATTCGACACACGACTGAGCTTCATTCATACATAGTAGATGTAAAAAGGCGAACGAGATGTAAAAGCAGTAACAGAATCACACGGATAGACTTTACAAAGGGTCCAAACTGGCGCACGGCGCAAAAACAATAGTCCAAACCGTGGTGGCTCAAAGACAAGCATTCCGTTTCTCAGGATGATACATAATGTTTTTGTTCCATTTAAACTTTTTCAATTTTCTAATTAAATATTGTAATGGAAGGATTCTTTTGATGACATTTTTCGTATCTCTGCATTGCAATGCGAGCTTTCATTATCCTTTCGGTTTATTATATTCGCATTTTGTCCGTCCTTTGGAATAATATTTTATATTCATTATATTACGTGATTATGTATGTATCGAAGCGAATAGTAAAGGGTTAAACTTTAAGTTAGTAGCTGCTGTCAGTATCAATTTTATGTTTCCCTCTAACCTTTAGTGGCTTTTTTTTAGTAATACATATCACGCAAAGAATTTCCTCAGTGTTAGTTGAGATGTTTCTTTTTTCTGTCTATGCGGGTGAGTCACTTTTTATATATAAGTAAAAGTCTTTCCTTTTTGTTTTGTGTTTCCGAGCTTTGGTGTCTGTCTACACGTATTTGACTACCTGCCTGTTTGTCTGTCTCTCTGTAAAGCGCACTACTACTCTTTCACAACTTGTCGTTAGCCGCTTTTATTCTGATTTTATTTTCAAACTGTAAATCTATTTACGCCAACACAAACTTACTATCTTTCTAATGCCGTCATTAATATCTACTAAATTGGGCTTTAATTCGATCAAAACAACAACAGAACGTTCCAACGCGGTACAACGGTAATTTCCATTGCATTTTACGAATTATTGTTTCATTTTGTTGGAAAATGTCACGCACTAAGCAACAACACTAAGATTATACAACATTTCAGAAGTGTAGCGTTAGTACTTATACAATGAAAACTTTATCAGCAGAACCGGAACTTGTCTGTATGTATGTATGTATGTCTGTATGTATGCATGTATATGTTAACCCATTTCAATGTTACTCTGAACTTTGCTAAACCGAATCCAGTGTTGTGTCTTGAGTTTATCCGCAAGACACAGATGTTTCAATGGATACTAATATTGCTAATTCACAAACAAATACTGCTTTACGCTGCTTATCGACAACATGTACTTCGAATACATGGCGATCTTTAATAATAATTTTAAAATATGTTTTCAATTTGTGTCGCTGTGTATGTGTGTGTGTGTGTGTGTATGTCTGTGTGTGTGTGTGTGCGTCGCTGTGTGTGTGTGTCGGGTGTGTGTGTGTGTCGTTGTGTGTGTGTGTGTGTGTTGCTGTGTGTGTGTTGCTGTGTGTGTGTGTGTGTGTGTGCGTGTGTGTGTGTGGTTGTGCATGTTGTGTGTGTGTGTGGTTGTGCATGTGTGTGTGTGTGGTTGTGTGTGTGTGTATGTCGGTGTGTGTAAGAGAGGGAGAGTGTGTGTGTTTAAAGTGAAGCAAAAGAGTTGAATGTGTGACGTATGTAGCTATTTTAAAAGTATAGGTATAGTTAGAAATCAAAGAAGGAGAATCCGGAAGGAAAAGAAACTGAATGCAAATCGACATCAGACGATAGGAGCAAAAGAGTGTAAGCGACAGTCAAAGCAAAAGCAGTGCCAACATATTCCAATATCCCGTATATCTGCATACATACATACGTGTTACTGTCTGTCAGAGAAAGAAGACAGACATTTTTCTAAAACAAACAAACAAGAAATGAAAGGTGACGATGTTTTTACTCGCAAAAACACTACAACGAACAAATGCTTTATATATGTACTTACTACAGATAATCATACGTTACATGTGTGTGTATGTGTGTGTGTAAATTACAAATTTATTAGATGTAAATTAGTTTTGTGTGCGGCGGCGGTGGCGGTAAAGTATTAGGTATCTGAAGCCACTTAACACGTTCATCGTAAATACATAGATAACCAGGTGTGTGGCCATGTTTTAAAAACTTGTACATTATTTATCGTGCAAGAGCTTTTTTAAAACCGCAACTTGCTTCCAAGCGGTGTTAATGGTGTTTTCAAAACTTGTTTAAATATTTACCTCTCATAAATGAACACTGCTTAAATAATAAGTCTGTAGGTACTTTTAAATTATTTCAAAACGACTTTTATTATCAAATATATCAGTGAATTAATAATAGTGTT
>JADQWA010000432.1:0-26044 GCA_018344505.1 Nebria ingens riversi
AGTTTTGCGTTGGTGTATTTTAATGAACGCCTCCATTTACGCCTCGAGCAATATACGTAAAGTTTTTTTGAACAAAACGCGACACAAAAACAATTTGAAAATTAAATATAATTGAAATACACACATACACACACACACACACACAGTCGTCAAAAATAATCTTGAAACATCTCTCATAAACTACAATTATAAGTTATAAATCATTTTGTGTCTACAGGCGAAATGAAATGAAATAAAATATTATTTTTAATTTTTAAATTGTATAAAACCGTATATCTTAAAGTGGAAAATCGTTTATATACCAAAAATCTAACTAATGTGCATAAACTAGTCTTGGCACTGGTCCTAAGTACCCGTCTTTAAAATAAGCCTTAACACGAAAAGGAGATAACTAAATCACATAGGCTGTGGCGTGAACTGTGAACTGAGCGATGGCTATTCTGTTTTGAATGAACCACCATCGCATCATGCATACGTATAAGAGAAAAAGTGTTTATTTTTTCTCAGTTTTCTTTTGGTAAAAACGACGTGGCCACATGTTTTTTGTTGAACGCGTGTAACGGCGTTCGTCACACGTTTAGGCGTTCCCTAGAACTGTTTATTTTCTATAAGAAAAAAAACAACGCGGCACATTTCCTCTCCTTTCTGCTTTCGCGTCTTTCGGAAAAACTGATGGAGTGATTGATTGATAATAGTTGAATTTCTTCTATACTAAATGTCTCTTGCTTCATTTCTTTCTAAGGGTTTATCTATTTTTAGTTGATTTATTACTTAATTGTTGATTAAGTGATCAAAGATCAAAAGTGTGCTGTGTGATTTAATTTAGATTTTTTGCGCAAAGCATTTTTAGAATTTTGACAAATATTTACTAATTTAATAATAAAACACAATGTATGGCGGACATTTCCTTAAAATTTATTCGTTTACTATAAAATAAAAGCGTCTGGAGCTCAAGCCGATTTGTGCCATATCAAAATTTGCATAGTCGTTACACGTGGGGCGCTATGACGTCACATGTCACATCGCTGGGAAACTGTTCCGGTTTCCGGTGAAATGGGTATCGCGCTAGCCTAAAAGAAATGCGATATTACATTCGGAAATAGAGAAATAGCGCTGCTGGTCCAGTTTCAGACAACTTGCATTCGCGATACGATTGTTTTGCTATAGATTATAGATACTATATATCTACTTCTGTATTTGCTGCCCTATTTTGTCATAGCTATCGTTGATTAGTATTATTGGTTCTATTTCCAACTAACTTTGTTTGGGAATTTAATATTTCAACCTAAATCTACTGTTATTAAAAAATTGACCCGCTCATAATGAAATATGTATACAATTAAATACGTAATCAGAATATTTAATTATAATATGTGTACGCTAATGAGGTGAAACACACACTTTTGTAAATCATTTTTATTACTGCGGCCGTTTTTTGTTGTTGCGTTGAGTTTTTTATCGAAAAATCCATATATAGAGAAAAAGCGGAAGTCAGGAGGACCACAGGAAGCAAATACAAGATTGAGAACAGAAAAGGGACCGTTTGAGTTTTTGTAACCGTGGGCGAACGTTATTACTGGTTACTTGTAGTAAATTTAATTTTCTAATAATAATAATAATAATAACATGTATTTTGAAACCAGAAGTGAGTGGAAATTATTGTTGGAGTATCAACAATGTTATTTAGATAGATTTCATCCTGGATACGCCAGCCATTATTACAGTATATCATTGAATTATGTGCCGGACACTTGGACCACGGCCAGCCCAACAAAAACATTCACATTCCCAAGTATTTATAATTTCATTTATTACTATCCAGTTAATGAATATTCTCAAGAAGAAATATTTAATATTTCAAAAATGCCAACAATCTCGGGATACCGAATGTTTTATATGGTTTGTGGCATCAACAACAAATATGTTAGAGTTATCTTTACTATTCAAAAATATGTATATAGTTTAGGATCCCAACGTACACTTATCGTTCTACGCACAAAATATCAAATTACTGCAATGTTTTCCTGTTAAATATTGACAGGCATAGTTGATTTATATGTCTACGTAACTATAGCAACATAAATAACAAATTCAAGAATTTCAATAGCAATTTTCTTGTAACTAGTACACTTTCTGAAGAAACTTTTCTCTCTGCCTCTACGTATAAAATAGTCCAATACAGATATTTTTTAATATAAAACAATATATATTGTTCTAGTATCTTCAATAATATGATATAAATTATATACCATTGTTAGCATTGCATCTGATAATATTATTATATACTTTTTCAATAGTTTAATTAATAAATCGTAAATTGATTTTATATATTGTTAAAGTACATAAAAACTTGTTGTTCATTTATAAACTATACAATAACCATCTTTTAAAAAAGTTTCAATTTAAATTTGTAAAACGTCATTGGTATAATTTTATATTCAATTACTGAAAAATAATCTAATCTTACTTTTAGAGATTATCTATTCACGCCGTGAGAGCTATTTTATTATATTGGCATCCCTGGCGAATTAAAAGTTTGCCGCACTCTCACCGGGCATATTAAGAGGGTTTTTACTTTGACATTGAACGTGATAAGGAAATTAATATTACACCACGGTTCCAATTCATTTTTATCTCCCACAACTAAAACAGTTTATTGCTAGAAAATAGATTTTCCTCCGTTGTAATTTTGTTTAAAAGAAATTTACTAATAAACAAAAATGTATACGTAACGTAGTTTTTGCATACTTTAGTTTGATTCCATTACCATCCGACTTAACTTACTATTGAAGAAGCCTCACTTGAAGTTGAAGAGTGAATTTCTAAAGATATTGGATAAAATATATAAATAGACACCAAGGCCCGTGTAGATAAATTACATTTAAATCTGAAAATAATAGCGCCATTTCTCCAGGCAGCAAGCAAAATGTGTCTTTACATGAAGCCACACGTATATTAGAGAAACAAAAACGCGAAACGACAAAAACAATGCGTGTGATGTATTATTTGGCAGCGAGCCTCCTAGCTGCAACAGATCAAACATCAGATGGAAAAAATAAAAGAAAACCTTTCAAGATCGACGTAAAAAATCCATGTTGCCAGTCATCGTCAAAACCACACAGCATCTCATAGACTCTGCCTACATGATCACATGACACGTGTCTCCTGTGATTCTCGCTTGTTTTTGAATGACGCAGGAATGTTGGTTTGTGTTTAAGATTCTTTAGATGAGATATTTTCCTCCGTTATCAAGAAAAAAATTTATATTAATTTAAAATTGTAATGTGACAGTTTTTATTTTTTGATTAATTCATGCTAGATCATAGAGTATTGATTATTGGTTTTCTCAATTTATTGAATTCTTCTAAAGATTAAAAACATATTTATGGAATTTCAAAATATTTTTATATTTAAATTAGGTTTTGAATTAATATAGGTATCATAAACTAAAATTAAATATTTGAAAATTAAAAAATATTTATGAAAAGTATAATAAATGATTGAAATTATTATAAAGTTCAAGTTATATGTGGATGGCGTTTTTGACATACATAAAAAGAAATGTTAAATAAAAATTTATTATAGTACAAATATGTAATGATAACCAAAATTTGATTTTATGGCACAGACAGTAAATTTGTGCGCAGTGTGCAACACATAAGTGCATATGAAACCTGTATTGTAATGGCCATACAGAATACACAGGCTGAACATGAACTTTAATAAATATACCAGATAAATAAGATCTGTAGTTATATTTACATAGGTACTTTGTAGTGTTATGAAAAGATTCCAATCGCTAAACGACTTAATTAAAAATTTTATCACAGCATAAATATATAATTTTATTATTCTGCTCAATCAGATATTCAAATGACCCTATTTTTTTATCAAGAAAATCACTAAAACAATTCAACTTTAAATACATAAGAATTTATTTTATATTTAAAACTAACAAAATACTTTCGTAACCCACACATAACTGCACAAATACAGGTGTGCACTTCAATGTGATTGACGCGTTTTACCGCTACTCACACAATTGTATAACTACTAGAATCATAAGCCATAAATGTCCACATGTGATACATTCATTTATTATTATTATTATTATTAATGTGTGTGCTGCTATAGGGAATATTCCCTATTCAGTATGCATGGCCGATATTTTTACCGTGACTAGTGTCTCTAAGCTACCCTGACCGAGCCCTGTCTCACTAACTGTGAGGTAGAAGCGTGAGCCACTAGACCGCGAAAGCTCCCCCATTCTTATAATGAATACTAACATTTAGATTTTACAAACAAATTTGTAGCGTTAATTATTTTTAAGTGTTATATATGACCTGACAAATATTACATTCATAAACAACGAGCTCGATTCACCTGTTTCGTAGTGACGTCACACCGGCAAAGCACGTGGCATTCTGTGCTGCGATAGGTTAGATTTAAGAGACTTCAACCCCACCAATACTCCAGTCACACGCTCGGCCACAATACGGACTCTTTGCACGGAGTCTGCGGTGGATCGCGATCGCGAATGGTACCCTTATTTTAGACGGTGTTGTGATCGTGTTGTGAAAAATTAATTTATATTCGGGTAGTTATTCTATATGTATATGTTTGGTTCGAATGGTTCATTAGATTTTTTATTTAAGGGTGTTTTTTTTAAATTTATTTATTTTGTATATGAATTATTTTTTGGTGGATTTATTTTATTATCTCTTATTTTATTTCTGGACGTTTTCGACACTTATAGCACAAATATTTTTATGCAAGAGTAATCATGTATTTTAAAAATCTCAAAATACTTTAAGCGATATTTGTATTAAATATTACTTTTGGATCCCTATAAATCTTCTACAATAATTTAAATATCAATTTATTTGATTTTTAATTTATATATAATATTTTTTCATTTGAAATAAATATTGTCTGTTAAATTCTTTGCTAGAGCTTTTTTTAATCATCAAAGTGCCAAGAAAAGCGTGTTACGAGAAATGCGACAAGGGACCACCGTGGCGCTTAACGTGTTTAAAACAAAATAGAGTTACCGAAACACAAAAGCCTTTACTTTAAGGGTGTGTGCACATTATACCCAAAACAAAAGTACACATTTCCAAAATTACTATTTAAATGCCCCGTCTTTGTAGAACATAATATTAAATTATTTTCTACTAGAGAAATAGTTGTTTTTTTTTAGTAATTAATTAAATTTGCATTTAAAAAATGTAATATTTTATCTAAATAAGTAAAAAATATGTAAGATTGTTTTATATGAAGTAAAATTTTAAATTACTTAATTTAAATTCACTAAATTTCTTAATAAATCAAATTTTATATACCTAGGTATATTTATATTATAAATTAGATTAGTATTTTTAATTTTCCAATAAACAATATTTTAGAAAAAACTGCAAAATATTTCAGATTTTCTTATAGACTTATCCATATATTTTTAAATGATCTATTAAAAAAAAGCAGTTCAGTATTCAAGTCAATGTCCCTATTAAAGTGAAACAAAATCTAGTTTAGGTAACGAAAAAAGAAGGAATAATTAGTTTCATTACATCACTATCGTAACAGTTTATCAGTTGCAGCACTAGCACTAAATTACTGTCCATCATTTTAATTTCTTCCTATATAAGATTTAATTGCTTTGGGCTATTCGTAGAGCACGTCCAATTGATTCCATCTTTGTCAGTAGCAAAGCGCATTTCACAAAGAATATTCGCGTGTTTTCGTCAATTTCATTACGGTTATAACAGATGCGGAGGACCATAGCGACGGAAATCGTTGTTGACTTTGCTGTGAAGTATTGCTACAATTAATTGTGATGGCCGGAGGAATCCGAACAATTCAAATTGGGCTTTTCTTTGTGTGTGTTCTTGAATGAGTGGTACAATGACGTAGTTATGAGTGCAGTGCTAGTGAAACAACAACGACCACGGTCACCACCAGCGGTTGTCAAGTCGCCGCAACGCGCAGATAGTTTGATACAGTGCCGCGGGGATGATTCTGGCCTTGCCACAAGTGCGGATGCGCCTAGTTGTAGCGGCGATTATGATGAACCCGATCCTAGGTATATAAGTCACAATTTTTAATACTTAACATGAATTAAATCACAAATTAATAACTTTCAATCCAATCTAAATATTGTGACTTAATAATACTGGTGATCCAATAGGCTACGCGTGGTGCCCGCGGTTGAGGGTGAATACCGAGGTGAATACTGTGATGATGACCGTCATGTCATTATTAACCGTCATGAACCTCATTGCACAACCAATACGATTCGGCAACATTATTATCCTGAAGGAGGATGGGGATGGGTAGTTGTGGTTTGTTGTATCCTGGTGCAACTTCTTGCGCACGGCCTCCACCAAGCTGCTGGTGTATGGTTTACAGAGACGATCAAAAGATTCCCGCGAGCACCCCCAATGCAAGCAGGTATTAGAAAAGTGTTTGTCATTCAAATTTATTTACCTATTTATTATTAAATAATCAGAACAATGAACTAAAATGAAAATATATATTCTTTCCTTAAATTTGTTATATTGCAAAGCATCTATTTTTTACTTGAACAGTTTGGTGAAAAAGCAAATGGTTTATTGCTGAACCTTTTTAGATTTCTGGTTCGCGTAAAGATAAAACGCCTACATTTATGAAAGCAGAATGCTTTATAACTCAAGTATTATCTTACCGGAAATATTGTCAACATCCTTTTCTCTATTCACCCCCATTTTATATAGGAAAATAAACTTTTGTCTAATAGCGATTAGTTTCTCTATTTCCTCTAATATCCTAAACAAACATAATAATAATGAAAACGTATTTAAAATCATTGTGACGCGTGGTAAAAAAACTTTTTAGAATTTTACGTCGAGTGTAGCGACAGTGATGGTGACAGATTACCCCCAACGAGCTACCGGACAAAGAAAAGTGTTTTGGTGAATATCTTCTTACAACTAAAACGAACTAGGCAGAAGCAAGCACTTCTCTGCGTTGAATCTCGTAAAATGTGGGTTCTTTTAAACGTTTGCGTGCCGGTTTAAGTATCCAATAAAAATCTTATAAACATTTTTTCGTCATTTCGCGGAAAGTAACGCATAAATTATATTTATATATACTGGAAATCGGGCACCCATAAGAAATTTTTCTTAATTTTACGAAAAACTGAAAGATTTCTCTATTACAATTTTATTTATATTTGTTTTTGATAGAGTTTCTCTAAAAGTCCTTAAAAAATTTAGATATCTGTCGACCACAAAATATTTTATGATAAAGGTCAATATCTTCCCTAAATTTTATCAAAGTAGTCTGTTGACAGAAAATCGATTTTAATAACATACTTTCGCGGCATTGACTACGGAAAATTTCACGTCAATTTTAATATTAATAAAAAATTATTAGCCATTCAGACGATTTGGTAAAAAGTTTGCAAATATATTTGGGGGAAATAAACATACATTTCGTTCAAGGCCTAAGTGTCAAATATTTTGATTGAACACTTATTGAAAAGAATCACAAGGCGATGTCAAATGTATATATATATATATTGAAGATGACGCTTCTTGACGATGATGTGATGGTATGTAAATGATGAACACTTACCAAGAGTGGTAAATATTTGCTTGGCGTCAATTTGATTGTAAAATCACATTGCGGATGCGATAAAACGGATAACTCAATCATTTTTGCATCTGAACTTACTTTATTGTGGTATATATTGGAAAATGAATCGTGTTAGAGATATTGTAGGATTAAGACTACTTTAGAAATAGAATGCACAAATATATGTTAAAGAATCTAGGGTCAAGAATTTAATAAAAATACTATTAAGCAAATGAAAGAAAGAAACACGTCTGGGAATTGTAGGTGTATTGTGCTAACAAAGTCAGATGAGCCTTAGATTGCTGACAACATTATTTCTACAATAAAACAGTGAAAATCCTGAATGTAACACGCTAGTTTTTCAGCACGACAAAGCGTACCTGTCGTTGGTTCGTTAGCCGCGCGAGACTCAATTAGAAAGAAGAGTTGTTTACTCTTTGCCTAGGCGACGGAGACATTCAACTTTTTGTCTTGCAGACAAACGTAAGATATAAGAAATATTATATTGCGCACAGATTACGGAATCAAGTTGCCAACAAAAACGTTGCTCGAAATAGAAAACTGAATATCCAAAGTATTAAGCTTTCCTTTCTTCCTTGTATATACATACGAGCGAATGAAATTAGTATAAATTACTAAGCTTTATAAGACAAGGGTTTCGTTGCAAGGGATCACTCTATATCAGTTTTACCATCATGTGGTCTCATACGAATTATAACATTTTACAAAGGAAAATATGTAGCGAATTTAAACTAAATAATCAATGGTCTGTCGATGTTAGGCAAGCGACAATATTTTATGAATATATACATTGATTAATCCTGGTTAGTGTCCTAATATTATTTATGTGTGGCCATTTAGAACTCGAAAGTACTACATACAAGATTACAAGTCGTGTTTGTCAATAAATATGATTTATTTCGGGACAAGATTTTCTGCAATCTTCTAATAAAAAGAAATTCAGAGACCGTAATAAACCTTTTAAATATAATTTCCAATCTCGCACAGATTGTAAACCCATTTATTTATTTATTTCCAAATGATGAAAGTTAATTTTAAGTAAACTTTGCGAATGATGATGATGATGATGATGATTTGGTTAGACGAATAAGAACATCTGAATGACAAAAACCATGAAATATGGTGAATGGTTTAAAGTTTATGAAGAATAATGAGAGTCTTTAGAAACCGCTCTTCCAAATACCTACGTGATTCAATTATATCCTTTTAGTTTCAAGTTGAAAATAGAAGAAAAAAAAACTTCCGACCAGATACATATATGTTCAATGCAGACAAGCGTGTTATAAAAATAATCATTCTCATATCCATTCGAGCGAACCACCATACATTTACAAGATATATTATGAGTAGTACACAAGCATAAGAAGTTTAGTATCTTCTTGTGATCATCATGTTGGATAAAAATCCTTCAGATTCAATAAAAGTTTACAAGCAACGCCCAGTAAATAGTCTTTCAATTGTGTATATATATATATGTGTGTGTTCTCGAATATGGTTATCGTTTATACAATCGTACATTGTATTATTTTCGTAGAACCGTCAATATGTTAGCTAATTGTTAATAAGATCTTCGAGAACCGGCACTAGCAGTCCACAAATGGGCAACACATATACAATTCTGATTATTCTAACGACTCTTTAATACACACGGGATTCATAAATATCCCTTTTAAAGACTGACTACAAACGTCATTGTGTATCTAACCATCAGGCCCGCATTAGCACAGACTTATTTTTTTTTATTTAAAACTACTATTAATCGCCAGACATTTTCAAAAATTGTGTGATTGTATTATTACGTCGCGGGCAGAGTTCTTCAATTTCATATATAAAATTAAACGCGTTAAAATGTATGTCCGTGGCAGAAGAGGGTAATAATCCTAGTTTGTTATAGCTATAAGATTTCGTTGAGCCTGGAGGGTGTGGCGATGTTAACTAGAGCGAAAAATCACTTCGTGAACGAACTTACACATCACCCGGTATATCTGATCCTTGTGATGCTTCCGGTAGACGCTTTGCCGGTATTACAGGAGTCTGCAATTACTCATACATTTCACACAATGTGAACACATATTACTTTGGCACTTGCGAATTACTACCTATGATTTATAATCAATATTATTCTTTCCAATTGTTATTGGTATATACCTAGATATATTGTTAATAATAAAATTTAATTTAATAGTATTTTTAATTAATTCTAACCAGTAATAAAAATCAACTAAAGAACATTCTTTTCGTCACCCATAGTGAAATCAATGAATTAAAATACTTTAAATAATTCTTCGAATAAGTTTTATTAGGAATAATTAATATTTAAAAAAAAATTAGGTTTCGAATTACCGCGATAATCATCAAGGTTAAGTTAGTATAACCATCAGGGTGTTTAACCAGTAGTGATACCGTTTATTTGAATCAAGTTTAGAACGCTTTACCAAATAAACGACCGGATGGGTATCCGGTTTGCGCATCACGTGATCATTACAGGATAAATCACCAGCTAGGAAGGGTTCAAAAAGGAGCACCAAACATTTTCTTTAAGTGCTACTACACTCTGAGGTAATTTAAAAACGCAAGTAGTTTCTTTTTCGGTGTGATAAAATACGAAAATAAACAATCTGATGAACAAAAATACAAAATGATTTAGTTTTGTAGATATCCGATAGGTAGTCTATCGACCCAGAAATTCTTGTGATCTTTAATTAACAATCCTCCTAACATAGCTCGACGGTTTCAAGATACCTTATATAGATACCATAATTATTATGTTTTGATTGCTTATTATAAAATTCTAAACTTTTTGTTAGATTATTATAGCTTATATTCAATTCAGTTATTAATTTCATTTTTATTTCAAACTTGTCTTTCAAACATCACTTGTGTACAAACACTAATCATTAATCAGTGTGGATGGATACACCTGAAGCTTCTAGTAATTACACTTTGCAATCAATTAAATTCCGATATGAATCAACACTGTTTCGATACTTTCCAGTTCAAGGCGTACGCGCCTAAATTTGTCTAATCATTAAAATTATGAAAACACCCACAAAATGTCCATATCGTTTAACGGCTTCAAAACTTCAAAACCAGCCTGCAGCTCGCATACACTGTCATTATTATACTAGTTGCAGTTTTATAATACAAAACTTTACCCAGCATACATGATGCATCCCTAGACGCCAATAGCCGTTAAGTTGGTACTGGCTCGCTGCGGGCTTGCGCCAATTTCTTCCATTGTACCAATATACTTCCGGTTCCTAAATCCTTCGGTTCAACAACAAACAATAATAGTTTTCAGATACTATAGTATAGACGAACTTCCTTCAATCATTATGACCGTCAGCAAAAAGTGCAGAAAATAAACCAGATGTTTCTTTGCGTTAGTTTTATACATTATCAAACAATGGAAGGATTATAAAATTATCCTTTTGTATACGCTGGGTAAGTCTGTTAACTAGGACGCAAACAACTATTAAAACTTCAATTATGTCCATTCCACAACATAATTGCACGCTCAATAATGACAGGGTTTGCATTTCACTGCAGCTAGAGACACCGAAATATGTTTTTATCCTTTTGTCCAAGCTATTATCTTTATGATTACATGGCCGTTTGTGTATTTATATATTCAGAACGAAAAATGTTTGTGTCATCGTATTTAAAAGTAAAATAATTTTTTTCAAGATTGCATGATGCGTATTGACTTCAGAATACATACATACATACATATATATCTCTAAACATGCGGCTTGTTCCAAGAATCCTGATGGCTAATTGTCGTACTGACGGCATGCCACGAATGCCCCAGTAATTAACTTACAATTAAATACTTGCGCGGTGTATTAACAAACTTGCAGAGCAGAACTTTTTGTTTATGCTACTAACAAACTCATCAGTGCATACATACATATATAAAACGGCAATAGACGCACCCAAATCTATGTCATTTTTATTCTTTTTCGGAAACACAACAATAGCAATATGCAAATGGCTATTTGTGCTCCATTATCATCGAGAACTAACAATGGCAACTCAGTGTTTGGCTATTGTAGGGTCACGTTTTGTATTTTCATTGGGCGAAGTGCTCCCAAATTGCTATCATATTTCCTATATATATATACCTATATATATATATATATATATATATATATATATATATATATATATATATATATATACATATATATATATATATATATATATATATATATATATATATATATATATATATATATATATATATATATATATATATATATATATATATATATATATATACCTACAAGAACCAATACTTAGACGAGTGTATAAATACATCAGTATAATTTTCTTAATATACAGTTGACATGTAGGTATACTAAGAAAAGTTGTGGAAGCGAAATATTAAAATTCTAAAACAGCTTCAAATGTGAGATGAATATATCTTTAGCAAATGGTCAAGCAGTAATTTAATGATTAATATTCAAAGTTGGCAGGTCATTAGATAGTATTTTTACCTCTAATAAATTGTCTGCTCCTATCAGTGATTGATGCATCCTTTCCGCTTTCTTCACATTTCAATAGAACTAGCCAAAGCCTTTTCAACATAGGGAAAAGTTATTGCATTTTCAGCTACAAGAAAGATTTAACGTACATACATACATATGTATGTACGCAAACGTAATATTTTCCGAATGCATTCTTATACATGAAATATGTCATTTCAACTACGTAGAAATATTTACATATAGGTATAAAAAGATCAAACTATTTATATTATTCAGAATGATTCTTTTGTTTGTAGTACAATAGTCAAAAAATGTAGAAGAGAAACATTCGTCGAGACTCAATCTTCGTAGAAATTTAACGACTGAAGAGAACTCGTTTTTCAATGAAAGTGAAAAGTCATAAAACGTCTTTTTACTCTTGTTGACATAAAAACAAATCTCATTATCACTTAACAATAAAGTCAATCTAATCAAAATACAACGATAGTTTCTCAGAAAATATCAACCGAGCACTTGTTCGTTCACACGAGCCATACAGTTTCTCACTCTACATTACTTGATTCTAGATTCTTTATCTTTGTTTCGCATCACATGCTCCTCGCTATGGAATCTCATTTCTTTGAGATTTTTTGTTACGCATGTGAGTACTATGAGTCCGGACTGCCCGGACCCTCACGGATTACAAATTGACGGTTAATGTTTCGCGCTGTGTGTGGTCGCTACCCTCTAACATCCGGACTTGTATTTGTTTCTTTTTTACGAGTGCGTATTCGGGTTGCTTTAAGTGCTTTGATGAAGTCGTAGCATATATATTTTTCGACATTTTTTTCCTATTAGTTTTTGTTTCCGGGTTCAAAACTATATATAAAATTTGGATAAGGGAAATTATGATTTACCTAATAAAAAATTACATATTATATTCCTTGCGTAAGAAAATCTACTTTTTTATTTAGTCCTTTCAATATTATGATTTGCAAAAAAAAAAAAAACTAGTTAAGTTTTATTAACGGTTAAGCAGGTTATATTGAGTTGTAAAAAAAAAGTAGTTATACATAAATCATAATTTGTTTTCGTGTATTTTTACCAATGCGGTGACATTAAAAGCATCTTGTCTTAATAAGAGGTATGAAACATTCGACAAATAAATTCGTCCCGCGCGATACTTAATGTGGCGCCACATTTAGTTTAAAAATATCCACTAACTAATTACACATCAGAGACGTATCAGCTCAGATGGAAACAATAGTCATTTTCTTTCGTTTGAATGTAATTTTCTATTTTTATAATTCGGAAACAGGTGTTTTTTTCTTTTATTTCCAAATAATGACAAATGGCTTAATCCCACGTCCACCGCACTGAGAAACTTTATATAAAGATATGTTTTCTAGTAAAAAAGTGTCAAAACAAGCCAGTAAAGTATAGTGGCGGTATTGCACTTATTATTACAAAAGTTTGGATTTTTTTACGGCTTGTAACAATCAAATTTTTGTTTTTATTTTGCGTGTGTGTGTGTGTGTGTGCATTTTAAGTATGTGTTGAATATGTTTGTGTGTTTACCCATGAAGAAAACGTACTAGTAGTGTTTATTATTGTACTTTTATATGTGTTCCTTTCACCCTATAAACTTTATAGCTTTTTTTTATATCGACAAGATCCACAATCTAGAAAAAATATATATAAAACCCTTCTGGTGTTACAAACTATATTTATATCTAACTTTGATATACTTTTAATATAAGAAAAAGTCAAATATAATCATTTTTTTTCATATATGTCTATAAAAAAAAAAAAACTAGTGAATACTTAACATTTTCATAGTGTCACTGTCCTCAAATATATGACATGTGCGATGCCACATCATGCACCCAATTGACCATAAATTAAAACTCTACCAAACTGTGATAATACCCAACTCTAATCTACGAAACTTTTTCCTTCGATTTTTTCCCGGCTGTGTTTTTCTCTGAAGCGCCAACTTGACATTATGAAACGGCTTCTTCTTTCGCTATATGCTTTTTCTTCATTTCCAGTTCTACTCTCTGAATTGCCTTTCAAATTTTTAATTTCGTTGTATGTACATACCTTGTTATTTACTGTACTATCCAAATAAATACAAGCTGCTTTTAGAATGTACCAAATATTTATTAAATTTCTTCTTATTATCTCCGTTTGGAGAACATCTGGAAAAATGTTAATTTCACCCAAGTGAAAGTGAAATGACGACAAATCAATCGTAATGCGTCAGTGTGAAAACGAACAAAAGCTAGTCAATTGATCGGTAATCATTATCAAATTTATCCTCAACCCTGAAATAAAAAAGTTTATTTCAATTCCATTTCCACGTAATTTATCCCACGGGTCGACACCTCAATCAGTTGCCGCATCAGGGTGCCGTGTCCTTGGACGGGGTTTTTTTTTTCTATATTCAGTCCTTCAATTTTATTGAATCGCTAAAACTGAAAGAGAGAACCAAACGGGGAAAGAGATGAAACGATTCAAGTTCGACGCACCAACCACCCCACTCACAATCGGCATACGAAATACAACGCGACTTTGAAAATTGGAAAATGAATTCCGAATTACAGCCACTTTCATTTCCAATCGGATATCAATACACGACTACTATTTGTCTATCTATACCTAGATTAGAATCTTAAACAAAACAATCGCATTTACATACTAAATAATTGTTGTTTATTTGATTATTCGACGAAATTGTTTCATGCATTATCAACCGGTTAGATACACTTTCCAAAATATCCAACTCTTCAATATTGTTGTGAAATAATTCCATTTAGTTTTATAATATTTGATAAATAATGGGAAACTTTGCATTCTGAGACAGTAGTCTAATAAAATCTGTTCTCACACATAAAGTTTTTGCTGTGAAAAAGTAACAATTACGGTTTTGTTCCGCGTAATTAATGCTTTTTAAAGAAGAGGTAGAATTGTGACCATTTTGGTTTTTTCTTCAGTTCGTCCTCTCAGCAATAATGTGTTGATTTTATGGTGTGTTATGTGCAGTATGTATGGCTTCTATGGTGAATTTTACGCGTACGGAACTCAGTATGTGATAATATTCAATGCAGAGTTGGTTGCACGTAAACATGACACGCCGTCGGTCATAAATTAGATGAGACATAATGTATCACTAGCGTAGATACCAAAGTACCACCAACCGTACGACTCTAGTGTATATTTCCTTTATATAGTTTACTTACAAACATTCGCTAATATATTTATTATATATATATATATATATATATATATATATATATATATATATATATATATATAAATACATTAGCGAATGACAAATCAATTAATTTTGATATGAAACTATTAATATACTAGATGAAAATAAAATATATACTACACATCTTCTTCCGATGTGTTCGTTTATTTCTTCCATTGATCTATTTTTGCATGTCGCCCATGACCCGGAAGTGAAAATGCGAACACATGGTTCACATGTCAGAATTGAACATTCATTTTAATAACAGAAAACATATTAAAATCGTTTTTTGTGCGCCGTTCCACGTCAATGCCCATTTGCTGGTGTTCGAAAACTTTGCTGTAATTAGATTAAATAGAATTAGTATACTACGTGTCTCAAACGACTCAAACGCGCTTTTAATTACTTTTAGATATAATTAATAACACGCTTCACTAGCGACGTATGTTTCACGCTGATAATTTCATTACAAATATCTTTAATCAATTTCACTTAATCTTTAAGTTCAATTTTGATTTTACACCGCGTACCTATTACAATATAAATCATGCAACCATTAAACAGTAAAACATAACAATAAATAATATATTCATGTATTTACATCGAATAAACAAGTAAAAAAGTCGATTTTGACATACGATTATTATTATTAACGACTCGGATCGATAAATATAAATCGTGATCGTAAAAACACTGTTGATCCACACAGGAGAAGACCGCCCGCTGGATCAGCAATCTTTCCTAACATCACACCATTAAAATGCAGATATGATCATTACTTAGTTTTGTCTAGAATCAATTTTTATTCAATCGAAATTTCAAAATTAATATTACGCCACCGTACTATGAAAGATTATTTGTTGATTGCTGTAAGACATTGTGACGTCACAGGGTGTATTTATTTTATGACATTGCATGCATTATGCATAGGATGTACTGTGGCTACAGAAGTCGCTTAATTTAGTGCTCGAACACTTTCATATTAGCGGTTGCAAACAACGATGGGACTTTGGTTTAAATGGATTAATATTTTTGATTTATTTTTTATTGCTTTTCGTATAAATATGAGTTGTTTATATTTTTGTTTTCTTAACTTAACTTAACTCTGAGTTAATTTTTATTTATTTGTCTATATGTATTTTTATTTTCTTACACAAATAAACCATTTGACCTTCTCGGAGTCGAGTCTAACTATTTTATCTTCTTATTTTTAAAAAGAATATTCAAATCGGAAGTAGTCATGTAGAATAATATATTCTTGAATTTCTTTAAATTTGTATTTTAGTATCTTTCTCATCTAAACAAAAAAATACCTACTACGTATAAGAAAGTCCAGTGCAAAATATTACATTTTTTTTTCTTTACTAGAGATACTATAGGTAATTCTGCACTGAGATTAATTTCGTTTACGCGTTATGAAATCGTTTTTAAATTGGTCTAAAGTTTTTGCAGCAATAACTAAAATATTTACCCACCAAAAATGTTGGAACCATATAATTTAATATCTTGTTTAAAGCCGTTTTAAAACAACATTCAATCGATTTTTTTCAGGTGCAAATATTGTTTGTAACCATATAATTTCATAAGTAACCGTATACTTAACTTAAGCAATCATATTATAAAATCGCAAGGTAAAATATATGGGCATATGAAATAGTCAATTCAGTGCACATTGGAGAAAGATTAAAAAAAAAAACTGTTAGATTCAATGCCGCGCGGTAACCTGTAATTTTCAAAGCAATAAAATTGTGAGTTTTTTTCTATGTAGTTTTAATACGAGCACGGGTCATCCAACTTTAGGAGTGACTAAGAGAGGGGGGGGGGCGTTTCTTAATTCACAGAATCGATTACGAAGAAAGGCGTAATTTATTGGATGCTATTGTAATAAATTTATATGTGTGGCTATCGTTGACAAATTATTAAATTGCAAAAACAATGAAAAGTTACTTTATATCAGTTGGGCGCCGAATGGGAAAAAAAACTTGCACTTCTTCAACTTGCTGTGAGAACTTCACTCTTTCCAAACAAATTGTTCTTGTTTTTATATACCTACTTACGCCTTTGCTATTACTTGCAACTAATGCATTGTAGCACAAACTATTTAAAATCAACAAACAATTTAAAATTACGAAAACAAACAAGAAGTCTTGTATAGATATTTTGACAATAATAGTTGTTATAAATATAAACATTCAATTCAAACAATTTTCTCAAAAACTTATATTCTTTTAAATATCTGCTCTAATATCAACAACTGTTATTTTGAAGTCGGAAAAAAAATCACCTTATGCAAATATTCAATGACTACACACAGCTGTAAGAGTTACGATTTTATGGATTAATTAATACAACACAATCTGTAAGATCTAGTACAACTAATTAATACTTTTAGCTTAAGTATATTAAAGTTTATTATTTTATTTCTTTTCCGAATGTAATATAACAGTTATATGTATATATACATATATCTTGGACGTTATCGTAATCGTTAATTCTTTCCTCTGATCATAAAACTACTAAATTTGCATTTTAATCTGTTATAGTTTTATACTAAATTTCAGATACGTATCACATGAATAGTAGTCCATTTCCTTAATTTAAATATTAACTCTGTTTACGTATTGCATATATAGTACTTGTTTACTTGAAAATATAAAAATTGTTGTAATATATCCTACAATGAAATGTGAATGATTTTATTTCTTTTTTTTTTTTTAAGTTTATATTTAATAGTTTTGACTAAATCTATATATAGAGTAGCATTCTGTACTAGTTAACCGTGGAATTCGTATGACGCCTGATCTGTTCATACATACATATATAATTTATTATTTTTTATTTACGGAGAATTGCCAAGCATTTTCATTTAGCTAATTAATCTTATGTTAAGGATTAGACCCTGCGTAAATATGTTATTAATCTTCACATGGAATGCAGCGCTTGGGCTTAAACTTTTCAAAATAATGAAAATGTACCAATTAACATTTATTTACGCGCAATAAAGTAGCAAAGTAGGTTAGACGATATTTCGGTTCCTTGCGAATGGTCAGTTCTGTGCATGGTTGCACTATTTGCAATATCTCAATTTATATATATATATATATATAATATATATATATATATATATATATATATATATATATATATTATATATATATATATAGATATATATATATAGATAAGTTAATATTATGTATATGTATAATCTATATATATATATATATATATATATATATATATATATATAATATATATATTATATATATATATATATATATATATATATATATATATATATATATATATATATATATATATATATATATATATATATATATATATATATATATATATATATATATATATATATATATATATATATATATATATATATATATATATATATATATATATATATATATAATATATAAATGTTTAATAATAATAATAATAATATGATTTGATTGCGAAACCAGTGAATCACAATATACAAAGTTTTCTATTTTAGTTTTATTTGTCTGAAAAGTATGAAAACTTCAGAAATATTCTCCTACGAGTGGAAAGTGATTTGATTTATAGAAGAATTTTCTCCGAACTACAACGAAGCAATAAAAATGTATGTACAATTTCTTTTTGTCGATGCTCCTTGTTTATTTTTCGCGAAGGAAGTGATGTCAGCTTTTGTGTACGGTAGGTAACTTGTAATTAAATTTGGGAGCAAAAGGATGTTGGTATTTATGACTTCCATAATTACATTTATACTTTTTTATCAGTAATAACACTTATTTTTTATTATATTAAACGCGAAATACTTTTCAGTTATATTATGACTTCCTTTAAATTTTTTTGCACTTAATTCGTGGTCAGACTACAGTTTTTCACTTACGATAAATGAATTCATTTAAAATTAACGTCATTTCTCTTGTAAATACGAATTAAAAACAATTTTACGTTTATACAAAATATTAAAAACGTTATTTTTTTTAATACCTGATAAGTTCTTCTTAATGGTTACATTAAAGAATATTTTGTAAGATCTAACGATTGCAATATGTGATTTGGGTATGCATACCTATATTTAATTAGCATCAGAGGAATAATGTTAACTTTGCTATCTCTACTTAAGTTTCAACCGCGCACCGCAGACATTCGCGTATTCTAATATGTATATCCCATAAATTATAAACTGAATTTAATTATAATCATTTATACAATTTTGTGTGCTTGTCGATCTAATTTCAAACTTGCGAGCCTATCACATTTATAACAATTTTTCGGATATTATTGACAGTTTAAACTAACATAATAAATAGTACCCGATCCAGTGAACTTCGATTATAATTAAATTCTAATTATCTCTGATTTATCGTTTATATTTTGAAATGCCTATATGTATACATATATCCGGGGAGGCTCTAGACGTTCAGATTTAATATTTAATCCGCCCAAAATGTGTATGAGCCACATCGTGATATTAAAATGTGCATAAGTTAAGAACCCACACGTATACATAGATAAATTATTATATATGTTTTTTAATTATTATTATTAGATGATTGTAACTACCTATAGGTATATGTTTTAATTGTATTCATAGTTGTGTTTCTCTAATTCAACGAATCATTGTTAATAAAAAAAAATTAGATATTCATACAAATAATTGTTACGTATTTGGATGCGGTTGAACGAAATAGATGTATGCACACTGTATGGTGATGCATACATGTTTACTGAGCCGCCGTATTGTCCTGTAACATCGGAGTGCGGACAATCGCATCACAAAGAAGCGACACTCGACAAGAGTGAATTGATGGCGTCGATCGACGATCAAATGTTAATTAAACGGCTCGCGCACTTCGTGTCCCTCAGGGATTTATTTGACGTTGACCGCCGCGCGCAAACTACAACACAGAAAGTCAACAAACGTTTTGTCCGCTCCGCAACATTTATAGTTATATGGCCATTCTCTGAAATTGCAATTATTCTATACGTAGAAATAACAACACATTGCATTGTCCACAAACTTCATACAGAAATGCTACATTTTAAATTATTCTAACTAACGCGCAGCTCTGGCGATAAAAATTGAGAACTAACGCATGAAATCAGTTGTAAAACAAACAACTACTTTCATTTATAATTATTTTCTACTATTACTATTAGGGTTTAAGAAATGTTTTATTATATATAGATATATAATATTCCACTTTTTTTTGGTGGAATTTTACATAAATAAATCAATGAAAAAAAGCGTACTGGCACAAATAAAATACCAATTTTAAATTGCATTATATTTAAACAATCTTTAATTATTCAAAAGAGTGTCTTGAAAGATTTCCGTATCATCGTGCCCATGAAATAAGCTGGAACAAAGGAAATAACATTTATTTTAGTATAAATGAAAACGGACGGGGTGCGTTTGTCGTGTCGTAAAAGTACAACGTGAATTTATAGCGTAGATAATCAGTTTGAAATGAGACTATTTACTGGATCGTTAGTGTACTTCTCCACCAGACTGTTAAGAAGGCACTAGCAGCATGGGTTGTCATTTTTCTATTTAGATTTAAAAGCAATAAATTTATACTTTTATACCTACATTTAGTTGAAATTGAATCGTGTACATTGCAAATTTAATGGTCAATGAAAATTCTAAATTGCAGAACAACACATCACCACATACATACCTATGTGTATGTATACCTACGTTTTATTTTTGCTATAACTTCGTAATAATGAATTCGCAATGTCTTTGTCTATCAATACATCTATGTCAATCATGTGATGCATTGTTCAACGTTTCCCACAGAAAAACGTAGACAATTGAATAATAATAATATACGCACTTGTCTATGAACGATACATTATTTTCAAATAAACGAATATTTTAGTAAAAAAATCTGCTACCTATGGAATTATTTTTAAAGTTATAAAAACTTTTCAGACTGTTGTATGTACGACGTTTATTTTTTATTTTCGCATGCGTACATATATTTCAGAGGCAGAAACGGCCTATTTGGTTTCACATCCTTTCGTGTACACTCGAATAAACTATTTCGATATTAATCACGCCTACATAGATTTTCAAAGAAGACGACAAACTTACGGGTTTCCTATAAACTTTTCTTTGGGAACTAGCTGAAAACTTTCGCCGTGTGTATAAAATAGTTCAATATAAGAAATTGAAATAAATTAAATTAAACAAGAAGGGTTGCTTTCAAAATAATATTATTGGTGGATTTATAAGTTATTTAACATAAATAACGCAATCAAAAAGTAACATTTTGTTGTGGTTTTTTTTGTTTGTTTGTAGGATGGCTAGGTGCGTTATCCACTGGGGTTGCACTGCTGGTGTCGCCGGTGACGATTGCGTTTTGCCGACGGAAGAGTACGAGAGTTACCGCTGTTATGGGCGGTCTAGTCACTGCTCTCGGGTGTCTCTTCACATCGTTTGCCAGTCAATTTCATCAACTCTTCTTCAGGTAAATTACTTGTCCAGTATGAATTTGTTGAAACGATTTTTGAACGATTTTTATATGTTATATAGTTATGGAACTGTAGTTGGAGTTGGTGTTGGAATTACAAGAGATTGTTCCACACTAATGGTAGCGCAATACTTCAAAAGGCGTCGTGAATTTGTAGAAATATTTATCGTCAGCGGAAGCGGATTGGGAATCGCTGTTATGTCCGCTTTCATCAAAGGTGCAATAAGGTAACTTCCGATCAAACATACAAAGTTTCACTATTATTTGAGTACCTAACATATTTGTCCCAGTGCAATAGGTTGGCGTTTAGGTCTCCAAGCCGTCACCGGTGTAGTTTTCTTAACATTTATTCTCGGTACCTTTTACCGCTCAGCATCTTTGTATCACCCGCAACGCCGTGCCATTCTTCACCTGAAGAACCAAAAGCGTAAGATCAAAGACAAGAATAAAGTCGATGATCGGCCACCATTCTTCGACTTTAGCACCTTGAGAAGCAAAACCGTTCGCATTCTCCTAGTGTCCACGGGCATCAGCGCATTTGGTATCAACACGCCTATCTTCTATCTTGCACACCAAGCCGAAGAAGAAGGACTTGGAGATACTGCAGTGTTGTTGCAGGCGTATCTTGGACTGGCTTGGACGCTGGGATGCGCTGCATTTGGACTTCTTGTCGTGCATAATTCCGTGGAGTGCCGTATTGCTAGGCAGTATCTATGTCAGGCGGCAGTTTTCATGTGTGGATTATCCATTCTTGCTCTTACTGCTGTCCATGGGAATTACCATGGATATGTCATGTTTGCTTGGATATATGGTGAATATAACTTAATTAGAAATATGTGTACAAATATTTCATTTTCAAATCACAAATAATAATAATACAATTTTTATACCTATTATTGGTGAGCATAATTTTTTGTTTGATTTAATCAAGAATTGTTTCTTTGTGGTAGGTATATTTTGCGGTGGTTACCATTACTCTTTGAAAATGTACACTTATGAAAGAGTACGCGCAAGAAATTTCGCCAGAACTTGGGGCTTTGTACAATGTTCACAAGCAATACCAATCGCTATCGGTGTGCCTATATCAGGTAGATAGTAAACCATAAACATTAAAAAAATACACGTTTGTTATATATGTATGTATGTATAGTTATAACAATATTTATAAACATCATTTTATTTCATCAGGGTATATGAACGTTGGATGTGGGGGTAAAGCAGGTTACTACTTCAGTTCCACTTGCGTCCTAGTGGGAAGCTTAACACTGTTCTTCATTGACTTACATCGGCGCAATCTCAGCCGACACAAACATACACGGGCTAACGGAACTCGTCATCTATGCGTGTCTGAGAAATGTCCTCAAAGACGTAGACTAAGTTTCACCCAAGAACCGGATAATGACGCTGGAGGCGCAGCCGCTGGAGCAGCCGCCGCTGCACTAGTGTTAGGTACCGATCTAGCAGGGGCTACACCAGGTAAAGCAATTAACTTGAATAACTATGTATGTACATACATACATACTATATAGGTATATCTATTTTATTACCTATACACATATTTATATATTTATAATGTGTTTCAGGTGATGGATTGATTGATAACATTGGAGCGAATGATAAACCAGAATTAACATGCATCTCGGAAGAAGGCATCGCCGATATGGACCTGCCAGATAATCTGCTAGACGATCTCGATTACATCGGAGACTGTATCACCTCATGCAATAAAGTCGAGAATTATTTGATGCTCAGCGAATTCGAAAATAATCTCATCGCCGAAATGCCAGTGATTCTCGATCGAAGAGGAAGACGTTGGTCTTTAGCAAGGTAAGAACGAATCATAATGTGATATGTTTGAAACATTAATTATGATTGTTTTATTTTAAAGATCACGTCAGGCGCAAGGGACTACGGAGGAGTCCTCGACAATAGAAGATACTAAGAGCAACTCTGCCAACAATGGTAAATGGCGGGTTGGACAGAGTCAGGCCAATAGTCGAGTCATCACCGTTATCGATGAAGCGTCAGTGTGAATGATCAATATGGCGTCCCCAATGCAATGCAATGCAATGTGTGGACGGCCAAGCACGAAGACTGAAAAATCTACGTAAATAAGGGAAAACGTTCGGCTTTTTGTACCTCATCGTCATTTTTCTAGAGAGAAATTTTATTTAAAAAAAAAAAAAAGAATATGCATAAGTAAATATTATATTGTTAATAATATATTTCTGTACAGAGTTACACAATATGAAATAATGGGTTTTTGATAAGCGAGACATATATACCTATTTATAGTTCTCGATAAAACGTGATGAATGCGAAAGACTGACAAAATGAACGCGGCAAAAGCAGATAACGTGCTCAGATCTCGAATGGTCTATTTTATAATAAATATTATTGTAATTATTACAACGAGGATAATGTAATCAACGTTTTATTTTGTAGTTGTTATCAAAACATTCGGATTGTTAAAAAAGTTATTTTTTATTAAATGATAGAAAATTAATATTACCCCACTAGCTAAAATTTATTCATACCACATTGAATTAACTTTCAAACGATGCCATTAGGAGTCCTTGCAAGATTAACAACAGGATTTATATAGGTATTAGTACGGGTCCATTCATAGCCAACAACGACTCAAAATGGTGTCAATAGACAAATCATTTTAAATATGTAACGTGTCAATAAATCAGATTTACCTTTAAATATCTTTTTTAACAATTATAACGTTAAACTTGATATTGCATTTTTGTAAAACGGAAACTATATCTTGTGATCCCGAGAATATAGTGAGAGTATAGTTAATTTTTTACTTGTACAAATCTAGTAGCTCCTCGTTAAGATAACTGCCGTTTTATAGCGTCCAAGATAATTTAATCCATAATGTAAAATTTATTCTGCCATCAAATATAGCAAATTTAATTGCAGAATAATTGTTTTCATATTCCTAAATGACCAAAACAGAAAGACAATGTTTGTCAGTAACATTTAGATGAATTTAATGTCAATCGTAGTTTAATATAAAAGTATGTTTTCTAATATCCATTTGTCGAAATTCACTGCCAACGAGCACATATTTAAACAAATTCAATTTTCATTCGTTACACTTACGAATTTTATATACATACATACATACATACATGTGATGTTGTGTGATCAACCCGAAATATTTATTTATTTATTTAATTTTTTTCTTCTCTTGTCAAATTCTATTATTTACGAACACCTATGTAAATCCTTTATTTATTTTGTTATTTTTTGTGTTAGCTATGTATTTCTCAACTCTGTTCGATTAAAAGAATTGAAAAAAAACAAGACAATAGCTCTCTTTGTAGTGGTGCACAATGTTATGTACGAGTTTAAAATGTTTCAACGTTAGTTGCATTATAATATATGATGTTTATTTTGGAGATGATGTAAAAATCGTCGAATCAGTATTATATATGCTTAGAATTTTAAATTTAATAAAAACATGTTAAAATAGTCAATAGAATCGTTGTCTTTATTGTCTGATGTATACCCGTTTCGTTTAGGGTACATTTTTATTTTCAGTTAAAATAAACATCTAGACGAGACCTTCAAAAAGGTATGTTTCATTTCTTTTTGAAGTGTGATTAGTACAAAATTAAATAAGTTAGGTGTGTACATATACGAGATAATATATATGTACTACATACCTACGTATATCTTTTTGGCGATTATTCTTCCGTGGCATTTGCTCTTCTCTGGCATTAGTTATTCTACAGCATTCATCATATTAGTAGATGAAAGGTTAATGCCAGTGAAGAGAAAATACCATGGAAGAGCAATCACCGAAAAGAAGAGATGCTATATAAGTAAGAGCAAACTCCGTGGCAAGGCAATCGCCGAGAAGAACTATTGATGGGAAATACGTACGTATGTCAAGAACGTGAAATGACTGAGAATAACAAATACTTTGCCCTTATAAAATAATACCTATATAGAGCATATAAAGATAATTATTGTAGTGTAGGAACCGGAAGTGCATGTTTTCTCTAGTTATTTTTTACGGTTTCTACAAATCTCAGAAACAGTTATGTGACTCGTACATGTTTTGTAATGCTAACCGAAATTAGTATCATTTAATTGAATTAAAAATATTTGTGAGGGGTTTTTATTTGTCTTTTCAGTCTTCAGAGAACTAGTAAACGAATCGAACGTGTTCTCAAGTGTAGATCTGT
>JADQWA010000433.1:0-32500 GCA_018344505.1 Nebria ingens riversi
TCTAAAATTTATAGTTATATGTACGTACATATATGGCAAATGCAATATTGTGCATACAAATTTTAAGACATCCAATTTGAAATGTCTTTAGATAAATTAGTATTGTAGTCATATAATATTTTGAAGTAAACTGTGAAAATTATTAAACCCTAAATTCTGCTCTGCTTTATCAAAAGTCATTATGGAAATTGAAGCCAAGCTAGACGAAGATTTTCTTTTCTATTTAGGATTTGTTCAAATTGCATCTGAAAAATTTAAAACTAACCCAAAATATCCCGATTGTGAAGTAAGTCCATATTGCATTTAAAAATCATCATTTCTGATTAAAAACACATTTGCATAATGCCTAGGCTTGGTTACAAAAGTTGTGCGGCGAAATTTGGCGTGGCGAAGAAGCCAAACGAAATAGAAATATATTCTTATCGAATTTGGTATTATGCATGGAAGAAGGTCAATTAACTGGTCCGTTTGTTGCGGCACCTCCTACCGGCGACCTTCCTAATGCAGCCGAAGTGTTTGGTCTTCAAGGTTCAGAAATAAAAGAAAGCATTCCGTTTCTTCTTATTATATTTTAACTATTCAAACATATTTGTTGATATTCAATGCACATTAACGAATTTAGCTGAATTCATTCGTTCTTTTAATTGAATCATTTCGATTTACTGTAATAATCGACTTGGATAAGTATTTATAAATATACGACTAGGTTTCTCAAATGGTCATAGTCACATATGTATGTATGTATGTATGTATGTACATACTACACCACGTCCAATCTTTCCGTTTATCATTTAAAATTTATAATAGACCAATCACAAAGTAATCAAAGATTAGACTATTACATTTCGGCTATCATAATAATAATAATAATAATAATAACAACAACAATATAATAAATGCTTATTCATAAATATAGGAACCTGCATGGATGGCAGATGTATTACAGGGTGGAGGTGATGATGATACATCGCAAGTCGTTCCTGGAGGTCGGACATATTTAGCAACAAAAGCATTACCTGATGGTAAAGGAGCACTGGGCTATATTGCTATTTCGTTAGATGATGAATTTGCAAATGTGGCCAAAACAGCAGGGTATTATTACGTTTATCATAATAAATTGCTCTTACCTCTATGTACATACATACATACATACATATATGACATCTTGCAATTTTTCATCAGTCTTCATTCTTATTTTAATACCACCGTATAACACTGCCTACTCCTTATGCTAATGTTGTACTAATGCATTTTATAATGATTCGATATAACTATCTAGATTAGATGCGCATTTAGAAAAGAAATTTGCACAAATCGTACCACCAATGAGTCAAATGGAACGTATCCTTATAAATCGTCGTAATCCAGAAGAAAGACAACGGATTATGGCGTTCTATCAGACAATTTTGAAAAATGTCAGCAAAGAAATTAACGGTTCGTTACTTTTCTACCTTTTTTTTTTTTTTGTTAATTTGATTTTGACTTAACATGGTGGCAAAATTATAACACCGTTGCAGAACGGTAATTTTGTTCGACGCTTATCGACGAAAATGTTATGTTCTATAACTAATTAAATTCCTTTGCATTTTTTTTGTTTTTACCGAAAATGGGACATGCAATTCTTTTGAAAATTGACATTAAAACATTATGACAGGTAGCGTGCCACCTGGATCAAATGAACAAGTTGCAGGATTATTGGATCAACTAGTAAGAAATTTGCAAATTAAAGGGGAATACGCTAGATATGAAGGAATGCCAGATGATAGGCGTAGAATGGAATTATTAAATACTTTAGATGCTCAACTTAGACAACGAGTCGATCACGTAATAAATTATATTTAAAATAGAATAGAAAGTAAACATCCAGAATGGCTGTTTTAATTTACTAATCTAAAGTCTAAAAAATAATTAAATAGTTCAATATATATATATATATAATATATATATATATATATATATAGATATATATATATATATATATATACATATATAGATATGATTTGTTATACTTTAAACATACTGTAACCTTGTATGTATGTATGTATGTATGTATGTACATACATATATAGGTGAAGACACGAGAATCATTTTTGGATGATATTGAAAATCAAACAATGCAGTCATCATTTTGGGATAATTCAATGCAAACCGAAGATATTTACAAAGAAGATAAACGTGCGTATGCCGTAAAGATGTGGGAACAAGCTCTTACTGCAGGTCCTAAATCTAAACTCATGGACTTAATAAATGATCAATACCCAGCTTTTGTTATAAAAAGGTACTGAATACTTTTTCGATAACTGATTCGTACTCCTCACTATGTGCATTCTTAATATAAATATATTACTATCTTATTTTGTCAGTGTTATCACATTTTGGAGCCTGTTCTTGAAACAATGTCTGCAACATATGCTTATGCAAACATATGTATGTATGTATGTATGTATGTACACACATACATACCTATTTATGTAATATGTATGTATTGTATGTTGTACATACACGTTTATAAACAAATCATATACACGCAATAATTCTAAAATATATTTCTTCGAAACACTACATATGTATGTATGTACATACATACATACATACTTCTGAACAAGGCTTGATCTGCTTATCTTATTTGTTACCATGATCTTATGATTTAGATTTCTTGAACTTCTTGCAAATGCGAAAGAGAAAATTGCTATACGTATTCAACGGAAACATGAAAACATTGTTTCTCAATTGAAGAAAGAACTGAGAAGGGAAGGAATGAAAGGAAAGAAAAATTTTGATGATGCAAAATACACGTGTGAAGAAATGTGTTCGGTGCTAGCAGCAATTAAAGCAGCTGAACAAAAAGCTTATGAGAGTCAAAAAAGAAGACAAGATCAATTGTATGGGCATAGAAAAGAAAGAGATGAAATGTATGAACAAGTAAGAATAACCATGCAAGAAACACAACAACATGTTGAGGTAAATAAATAAATAAACACGTGCATCTTCTCTAAATCTCAGTTTAGGATAAAAAATCAATGAATCACGAAAGATTATCATCTGATCTGATATTAGTTTATTATAAATGTCGCGATTTATTTCAATGGTACTATAGGAAGAAGCCGCTATTGGTAAATTTTTGAGCGACCAAATCAACACGCTTAATATACAATCAGAAATTTATCAAAATGTAAATGAAGAAAGTATCCAGAAGATAGAAGATGAAAATATGAACGTAATGAAAAATATTCAGCGATTAAATAAAGCAGTAAAACAACATGAGACCAGGATTTCAACAATGAAGAAACTGCTACAGAAGCGATCCACTTTAGATACTGGATCTGAATTCATCCACTTTGAATGATTTATTTTTGTTTTTGTTTTTGCTAAGTTATGGTAGAAAATGTATCCAAAACTAACTACACAGTTTTTGTTTAAACAAATTTATTCACTACTTATCGTAGCCGGAAGTTATGTAATATGTATGTATGTATGTACATACATACAACTAGGTTTAAATCATTGGGTTGTTTCAATACGCAAGCATATTTCATTTATGATTCCATCATTGGCGTACGAAATCTGTAATGAATTTTCACTAGAAGAATATATACGTATGTATCAGCATCTACTGTCGTGTAGCAGTAGCTCAATAAATTCCGCTACCTATTCATAGGCCAAACAATAATAATGCTCAGTACGGTTTCTCTTTGTCCTTGCCCTACTAACCGCTAAAATGTACATCGTGTAATGTTTGCAACTTTATCTACACATTTGTACGGCATATGGTGGAATTGTTAGCCGGCAATAAATCATCATTTTCAAGAAGAAAGCAAAAATACGGCAATAACAAATAATTATTTGCAATTCATGCTCGTATCTTCATTCAACAAATAATAACTAATTTGTTTAGTAAACATAATGGTTGTTTCAAACATACTACATACTTGTGCTGACTCAAACTCTGGTTTTAATCAATTATATGATATGATAAGATACATTTCAAATGGATATGAGCCATACGAAATAAAAACGTCATTAGCATTACTTGCTATTTTAATAATAACTGTCGCGTGATTTGTGAATTTTGTCAGCAAACTCAGCATCATGACACGTATAATCTGTAGCGCTGTGAACTGTGATTTGTTTTTATATTATATAAGGCTACAAGAGTTCATTCTTACGCAATCAGTTCGAAGTGATCCTGCGCGATAGTTTGACAGTGCAATGAATTAAGGTTTAAGAAGCTGAGAGATTTCGAAAAGGTTTATATTTGTTTAATCTTATTATTGTTCGTGTATCAAATTATTAAATTATGTGTTAGTTTGAATTTTTATTATATGAGTACTGCGGACATTCTTATAGCGTTATATTTGCGACAATTATTATTTAAAGACTAATTTAATATATATTTTTAAATAGAGGATATAGGTATTCATTAAAACATGATCTTTGAATAAAATATCTTACATAAAATACAACAGTTTTATATGTGCTATATATATAGTATATGTATTCGCAGTGGTCATATTTTATTTTATTTGGCAATTCAATTTATATACTTACAGGTATGTACTACATACATACCTACAAGTATGGGAAATAATACCTATAAACTAACGCAAAATGTGTACCTTGGCTTGTTGGAATTCGATTTTTAATTGCTTTAATTAGTAAAGTAACTAATTGTGTAATGCTATAATTTTCCCGTAAACTACATATGTATGTATATGAAAAATGATATTTATTCAATTTTGCAAAAGTTAATATTGTTTGATATTATTGTTACCGATAGTAACTCAGCTTAGGATTTTTTTTTTTTAATGGAATAATCTTCAGCTATTCCTGGACTCATGCCATACTAAACGATTGAAAAAAGATAAGAATGTCATAGAACACTTAATAAAAAATTATCTACATAAAGTGATTTAAACTTTATCTAGTATTTGACAATATCGGTATATTTGAGTTCTTAGTAAATGAAATTATTTTCTTTATCTTATAGATATAAATATTCTACCATGAGGAAAAAAAATTAATTGAAAATATAAATTTTTTATATTAACACGTTTGGTATCTTTATTGCTAGAATCAATATTTTAAATACACCTTAATTTAACAATCATTTGATATAAAACAAATTTGGATCGTCAATTAAATATTAAATAATAATACACTACAAAACATAAATGTTCAATAGGATGTAGAAATTATTTTATCTAAAAAAGATCTCCACTATTATTTAAACATACATATGTACATAAACTTTTGATATTCCAAACTACAAGGTTAAATTCTGATCGGTTACATGTTGTAGGCCAAAGATAATATGTAGCAACTGCTAATTACATCTCTAGCATTTTTTATAGGTATGTTAAGTTTTTGCTTATTTTAGTCTGCTGTATTAGGTATACTCGTATAACAAATTTGATAATCATTTTTTTGGGTTGCTTGGCTTGGCTATGCTATGCACGGGAAACACCTTATTATATATATATATATATATGTATATATATTTCTCAAGGTTATATTCACGTATTGTTTTTTTTTTTAATTTCTTACAGATCAAAATGGGAGTTTGGTTTGATTCTTTTCTGACGGATCTAGTTGTGTTGGTAGTATTTCTAGTAACTATAGTGGTTTTGTATGGAAAATACAAATTTGGACATTGGACGCGTAATGGATTCAAGCAAGTGGAACCATCATTTCCATTCGGAAATGTTGGAGATTTGATCCTTCGTAAAGAAGCTCCTGGAATCACATTCGAGAAACAGTACGAATATTTCAAGAAACTTAATGTGCCATACGGCGGCATATATTTTACGTTTCGACCGGAATTAGTTCTAGTAGATCCAGAAATGATAAAAACAATTTTAATTAAGGATTTCCAATATTTCATGGATAGAGGTCTATTTAATGATGAGAAATATGATCCGCTAACGGCCCATTTGTTTGCTCTGGATGGAGCTCAATGGAAAAACATGCGAGTGAGATTAACACCGACATTCACGTCTGGCAAAATGAAGATGATGTTCCACACGATGGTAGCTTGCACTGAAGAATTAGACAATATTTTCCAAGAAAAGTCTATGAAGTCTGAACCATTAAATATAAAAAATATCTTGGCTAGATTCACGTCAGACGTAATTGGCTCATGTGCATTTGGCATTGAATGCAATGCCCTTAAAGATCCGAATAATGAATTTCTGAAATATGGCATCATGGCCTTTGAACCTCAAGGCTTCGATGTTATTCGTCAGTTATTAGGGTTTTTGTCACCTGGTGTTTTGAAAGCATTCAATATACCAGCACTGAACAAAAGTATCACAAAGTTCTTCTTAACTATGGTGAAAGATACCGTAACTTACAGGGAAGAAAATAATGTCTTCCGGAAAGATTTCATGCATCTCCTTCTACAATTGAAGAACCAAGGAAAATTATCTGAAGATGATGGTACAATTAAAAGTTCTGGTAAAGTAACTGAGAACCTGACAATTGAACAAATCGCTGCCCAATGCTTTGTATTCTTTTTGGCTGGATTTGAAACTTCTTCAACAACAATGACGTTTTGTTTGTTTGAGTTGGCAAACAGTTCAGATATACAAGATAAAGTTCGGGATGAAATTAATACTGTTTTAAAGAAATACAACGGTGAGGTGACTTACGAAGCAGTTATGGATATGCATTACTTGGACAAAGTTGTAAACGGTAAGTTGCAATGCAGTTTCAAATGTTTTATTTAATTTAAATTGACCGTATAGAAATTGCTTGTGATGTTCGTTTAAGCAGTTAAGTTTCTTAAAATACAACATTAATATGTTACAAAAAGAGATTTCCGTTTACTATTTCTTTGAATAAGAAGAAACCTTTAATGTTAATTACCTATATGTTATCTAAGTATGTACAGACATATGTACTACATACATACCTATATATATATATATATATAGGTATTATTATTTATTCAATGTATACATATTGTGTGTCAGAAACTTTGAGAAAATTCCCACCTCTACCGTTCTTGATAAGAAGATGTAATCAAGCATACGCATTACCCAAAACAAACTATACAATTAAACAAGGAGATTTTATTCGTATATCAACTCTTGGTATCCAGAGGGATCCTGAATATTATCCGAATCCAGAAAAATTCGATCCAGAAAGATTTTCAGAAGAAGAAAAGGCAAAGCGACCTCATTGCACGTTTATGCCTTTTGGAGATGGACCTAGAAATTGTATTGGTAAGATTTATACCAATATATAGTTTTAAGTTCAAACTTTCTAACGTCATTTTATTACATTTGGGATTGATTAAACAACTGTTTTATTATAAACATAATAAACCTAAAATGGCAAAGATTTTATTACCTTTATCATTTAATAGGTATAGATCTGTTAAGTTATTAATCAAACAACATTATACCTACCATTTTTAATTGAAATTGACAAATGTGTACGTAGTAGGACACGACAGTAATTGAAACAAAATTAAATCTATAAATTACCATCTGACTTGTCGGTCGTATTGAATTTGTTTTTTAAAATATGTTTTTCAGGTTTACGATTTGGTCTAATGCAAGCAAAAGTTGGTATCGTCGCTCTTCTCAAAAACTATAAATTCACCTTAAATGATAAAACAAAAGTGCCATTAGTTATGGATCCAAGCAGCTTTATTATGTCCACGCAAGGTGGTATATGGTTAGATGCTCATAAAGTTGCGGTTTAGGTGTAAAAATACGATATGTTAATTAATAAATATTGATATGTAATTTTGAAATAGGCCTATTGCCAAGATGAATTTGTGTTAAAGTTATTTTGAATAAAATTTTTAAATATTCTTATTGATATAAGTATTGTAATATATATATATATATATATATATATATATATAATATATATATATATATATATATATATATATATATATAATATATATATACTATATATAGGTATATGAAAGATTACCAAAGAAGATTTACGTGGGCGAGATGAATGGTATGAGAATGCGGAGTCGTCCTCGGAATAAGTGGATGAATATGATTGAGAATGAGTTGTGGGCAACCAAAATAGAAGAGCATGTATGAAGAATCTGATGAGTCAGAATGAAGCGAAAGAAGTGTGTAAGGATAGAATTGAATGGCGAAAGATTATCAGATGTGAATGTAAAAGGTTTTCTGCCACCCGACATGTTGGGAATAGGCATTATTGTTATGTATGTGTGTATGTATATATATATATATATATATTTATATATGTCCCTGTCAATGGGTTTGCATCAATAAACTATATATATATATATATATATATATATATATATATATATATATATATAATATATATATATATATATATGTATAATAATCAAGATTTTCTTTTTATACATAAAATCTTCTTTTTTTATTTCGTCAATATATAAATTTTACAATTACTAACTTAAATGCGACAACTCACGTTTTCTAGTCAGTTTCTTTATAATATATTTTTAATTAGTGTTGTATATTTATTTTTTGTGTTATTGACTATTTCTATGGCATAGGATGTCTATTGTGAAACCGAATTTTTAGGACTGCAGCTCCTGTAATTTGGCCAGGAATACATAATAACCGGAGTATTTAATATAGAAATGACGAAAAACGCGATGTTGCCTCACTGAATAGTTTATTATAAAATACAAAATTGTTTTATCTTCTTGTTTATTTGGCAATTTCTGATAAAATGATCTCCCTTTAATTTATCAATTAGCAACAAGGATGTAGCCGCTACTCGCATTACATAATTGCATTGCGGGCGAGTCCATAGGTATTTTAGCAATAACAACTAATTATTTTTATTTTACCTTACAGCTTATTGTATAAAATATAAGGTACAATCTATGAACAAATGAAAATTTTATTTAAAATGTTGGTGTTTCCAAGTATATTTATTAAATGAAAAATATTTTATTTTTACATACGTTTTTAACATAAATATCTTATAACTAATATTTTATCAGTCTATATCATCATATATGAAAAAACACGGTTTGTTCACTCGTAATTCTAATCGTTCTTCTTCTTCTTCTGCTATTTTTCAAAGCGACACAGATTGAAATCAATATAATAAATACCATGTTTCTCCTATACTGATGCATGAATTATGATTTGGATCATAGTATGTGATTTTATAAGGAAGCTTCATTTATTTTAAATAGGTAAAACATACACCAGTTACAATCACACTGGGTTATTATAGATCGAACATCAAATCATTATTCTAATGACTCACTGCAGCTGTGAGAATTAAATATTTTAACAGGTGGACATTGTTTAAAAATTTGCGACAGAAACATTATATTATAAAGAACCATTAACAATCATTGTATGTGTTAATTTTTAAACTATTTTATTTATATATATATATATATATATATATATATATATATATATATATATATATATATATATATATAAATGCTATGATTAAATAACTCTTAGTAAATACTGAAAGTTCGAAGGCACTTTCATATTATTTATTAAACTTTATAAAATGGCTATAAATTTTGATTGAGCAAGAAAAAGATTCCCGTTTTTTTTACTTATAATATCTATAATATTTGACTGAAAGTTTCGTGTCTAACAATATTATGAAAGGGTCATTGAAATGACTAGCCCTTGAATGTGTTTCTTAAAAAATTAAGTCGAGTCGAATTCGCAATTATTATTTTATAAAAATTATAACCAATTAACAATTTTATGTTATTTTAAACGTTTGAACATACACCTTTATAATCAGTGTTAAATACGAAACTACAACAATAGTTAGTCTTAACCATGTGAAAGAATAGTATGAGGATATCTGAAAATGCGCAGTGTAAATATAAATATTTACTAAAGGTCGCATTACAAAAATCACAATAAGCCTTTAATTATATCACATCGACACATGTTCTTATTCATATATGTATGTATGTATGTAAAACTAAAACCTAATTTTAAAAATAGCTCACATTGTTTTAAAGTTATGTATGTATGTACATACTCGTACATACATACGTACATACCTATATTTTAAATGTCTCTGAATCACTTTTTATTATTTAAATTCATCAAGAATCACACAATTATGATCATTTTCGATAGAATTTAGTCACATTTTATTAATTATTTTTCAGTTAGCAAAATAATATTCTAGTGATGGAGACCCATCGGTAGTTTCTGTAGATAAAATATCTCATTTTTATCGTACTGGCAACATTGCATATCAAATGTTTACGAATAATTTTATTACTATTTTATGTCATTATTTAAGACACTTTAAATGAATGGTTTTATCTTAATTGTAAATGTATAAATTTCTGTATAAAACAATTGCTATTGCAATCTTTAACAATTGTAAAAGCATACGTTACTATTTACTATAGATATATAAATAACATATTAATTAACTAATTTAATTATTTTAATTGGAAAACAGTAGAATATATTTTCATATATTATATATATATATATATATATATATATATATATATATATATATATATATATATATATATATATATATATTGTCTTTTCAATGAATTATTAAAACATTTTAAATATTATTTAAACCACGTCCCAATCTGATGTCTATATATTTCAATATGGCATTGTATACATTATAAAAAACTAAAATAGTATAGCTACCTACATAAATGCTTTTTGTAAGCTGAACCAAATGTAAATCTGTTCGTAACTACCTACGATACTGAGTTCAAAATGTCGAAATATACAAGTGCCGCATCGGGGTAAATATCTACCTAACTAAGTTCGTTAAGAATATACATACGTATGTAGCTAATAATAATAACGCATGTTTGTTCCTTCATTCATGTAAATGTACATTTTGAACGCACTGAATGTAAGACTGTAATCAAACGATAATATGACGATAACCTTTGCGTCCATACTTTACATTCAAGATAACTCGACGCTAACAAGCGAATCATCGCACTTAAATGATTCTTTCAAAAATCGGATAACTAAAACCGAGATTTAAAATGAGACTTATATCTATTTGTAAAACGTAAGCGCTACAATTTGAAAAAAAAAGTTAGTTGAAAATCGTATAGTAGTATAGTAGTAGTAGTAGTAGTAGTAGTAGTACATATGTACATGTAGTATCTTACTGAGTGTTAAAAGTATAAATTATTATTTTCTAGCAATTCCTAAGTAACAAACTGGTTTATATCACAGTTATTATTAATGTTATTATTATTATTTTTTTTTTAGAATGATTTATCTTGACAAATAATTAAGATTCTACTACAATTGCATAATTTGGCAATTCTTCCACAAAACGAATACAGTTTATTTTCAACGCACTTGATAAAGGCAGTTTCACTCACCTACCACCCCCATTTTCCGAAAAATATCCCAACGTCTTTAAAGTCCGCGTTACTTTGCTTACTAAAGCATCTTTGTATTTCCAAATTGTCGTATCCATAACGCTATTACTTTTAAATACTTCGCATGATTTTTTCAGCGTTTTCACGCAATCAGCTCTGTAATGCTGAAGTTGAGCATCCGCTGTTTCAATCGGATACGACGTACAGCTGCCTGAAAGACATGACAATGGAAAATGATTATGTAATGTTAAAACTCTTTCAGTATTATGGAAGCACTTGACGTATTGGTTCGGTTTCGTGAAGTTTTTTGCCCGATAAACATGTTGCAGCATATGCATATATTTTGGTATATCTTTTATCCAGCCATGCGTATGTAGTAAATCGTCCAAGAAATATACATTTCGAACGTTATAAGAAGCGCGTTCTTCCTTTTTAATTTTTAACGCTTTTGGAAGCACTGTATCCATAAGTTCCTTCCAGTTTTGATGTTGAACAGGCATTATAACTTCATCTATATCTAGTAAGGCAATGTACTTGTACTGATACATATGCTTGTAAAAGCAATCATTATATGGTATTAGTTCGTTTTGACGTTTGTGATTCGTCTTTTTTGTTAGGTAAAGATGTTGGAAAGCTGGAATATTAGGTTGTCCCCCAGCTAGACTAATTGGTGTGACTTGAACTTGTCCAGCTTGTTCGTAGTGTTTCAACACTTTGCTGATGTTAGGATGGACTTGTAGTTCGTAAAAGAATATTTTATCAGCACCTAAAAGCCCAAGCAATTCAATCCATTCTACTAATCGCACTGATAAGTCTTCATGGAGGAAGTCCAATCCTTTCACGCAAACAGCAAAGTCCTTTTTCTTTTCAGGCTTATCATAAATAACTCTCAAATTATTTGTGGTGTTGTCGCATGGTTTTTCTACCAAAGACACTGAAGTTGGTACTAGATGTCTGTATGTTTCTGGTATAGGACAAGCAATCAAATATGGTTGATAAATGCCTTGTTTATAGTTGCCCCATTTCTTATACCAAATATATTTGTACTCAAATGTTTTTACTATCAACGGGTTCTTCTTGCCTTCATACCAAACTTGACAGTGAGTGGTAAGAATGGGCTCGATTCGATCAATCATGCCTAGTATTCGAATGGCAGCGCCCATTTTGTTTTGTTTTCTTGTATCGTAATAGGCACCGTACAGTTGGAAAGTACCATTAGAAGTTCTTAGCGTTTGCCAGTAAATATTGTTGAACTCTAACTCGAAAACACTTGGGAATTTCGCACAAGTAGAGTTAATGTACATTGGTTTGTTTTTGTTTTTATTCCAATACACTATTGGAAGGCTCGGCATTCTATTTTGCACTTCTTCCACTAGCTTATCCTCGGATAAACTAGGAGACTTGTCCACATCTGGTTCAAGGTCCATGCTCTCTGTGGTTGAATCAGCATGTCGTGTAAGTGGATCCAATCGCTTTTGGAGAAGAAGCCGTCCACTTACTGCTCCTAAAGGAGGCCCAGATACTTGTAAACTGTAGCCTCGAAGTTGGAAAACAGTCAACATCACCAACACCCAGAGGAATATGAGGAAAAATAGTTTGGTGATGAAACGACCACTTCCTGAACCTCGGAAGCAGTTCATTTTGATTGATTATTGTCAGCTCTGAAATATACAAATAAAATTTGATTAGCAAATCATGGTCAAGTCCTTCTTAAACGTAATATGCATTAGGTATACGATACACAAAATGATTCTTAATTGGGTATTACGAAATATTATTTCGTAAGAATGTTATAGACAAAGCTTTTCTCGCTGTACGTATCATCATGTTCCACAGATGATGATGATACCTATTCAAAAAACGATGGGAATTCTTTTCACTTCCTTTTCTTAATAGTTTAATATCGGAAACAGAAAATTACTATAATTAAATGAACAATATTATATTTTATGCCACCGCAAGCTGTTAACAACAATGACAATAATGTAAGCATTCAAAAATAAAGTTTTCATATACCTATATATGTAGTACATAGGTATGTATTTAGGTATCACGCAGTAGGTACGTATCTAGAATACGTACCATCACTAAGTACTTACGAAGCAGCAATCTAATTGGATTGAATCTTAAAACCGCACACTTAAGTGAACAACAATAAAACAGCTGACAAGAGTTGGTTTGTCGACTAGCCATATGTTAGATGTTGAAGTAATAACATCTGCATTATAAGACACGGTAGAAACTGTGAACCTGCGACCTCAGAAAATATACAAATAGAATTTATTTATAATTATATTTTTGACGTCTTTTATTTATCTTTAGTATTACCGCTACAAACAGTTACGGTAATATTTTTCGATAGTTTGTTTAAAGTGCATAGTACAGTTAGGTAATATTCTCCATATTATGATTACATATTTTTACGTTTTATTTATGAAGAAGATGTATGCATGTATGTATTTATGTATGTATGTACCTACATACATAACTCGTTACCTATATAAATATCGTTACACGATTTCTCTTAAATTAAATTAAACTGATTTACACTCTTCGATCGATAGCTAAAAAAATGTCCCCATGCCAAACTATATCTATCTATGCATACTTGCGTTTTCAAATACAATAGTTTCTGTATATGTAGGTAACAGTTATTACCATTTAACTAATAATATAAAACATACATTTTAAATTGTCATGCAAGAAGTACTAATACATATATTTTCAATTTCATTTTGACGAGAAAGTGCATATTTAGCAATGCATAAATGCAATGTTATAATTAAACTGTATGAAAGTCTCCAATTAAATTGACATTGCTTGGTGTTGTGCCATTTGTAGGTACCGATATGCTTCGTAATCAATAATCGATTGTTAAACACCAATTTTGTATTTGTGTAATTTCTGAATTGATATACATACATTTAGAAATGACAACGTAATATTTATAATTTAATTATAAAAATCCTTGTAGCCAGAAATAACAAAAATAGTTGAAACTTGTTCCTGAAAAGTTTAAATAAATTTAACGAGGAATTAATACACATTTCTATATTGCTCTGCTTTAGTATTGATTATTTTCGAAAAGTGTTATACTTTTATACATACGAATGATAATTCTATTTCCGTTTTGTGACATGGTGGTTTAGAAAAACGCATAATCTAAAATGAATCATTATATTTCTTTAAATTTTTACATTTGTATTTCCAGATAGGTACATATTATATTGATGGTGATTTGTTACGAATTACAGTCATGTATCCTAGATAATTCTTGTTTCACGGCTTCTAAACCTTTAGTTATATTAGATAATTGGAAGTCATGCATGGGGCTTTAAATACATACATACATATATGTATGTATGTATGTATATATAAGAAGCCAACATATAGTCGAATTCCATAAGAAGAACATTTTTGTGGCATGAATCATACACTTTTTCCATATAATCATATGGAGTGTAGTGATGATTCATGCCACAAAAATGTTCTTCTTATGTGAATTCGCCTATATGTAAACATTTATGGAATCATTAAAATAGTTAAAAAAAATACTTAAATTGTCGAAACCCTCCAAATTAGTGTACCTAGGCCCGATTGCACCAATCTCAGTTAAATTAATTCCTTCAGTTAAACCTTTTGTTTAATTGAGGAATAAATTTAACTGACGTTGGTGCAATTGGCCCTTAGTCTATAAAGTAATACATTATTCCATTGTAGTATTTGAAATACCTATAAGAAATAAAAGAATTGAATTCTAATTTAGCCTACATGTTTTATGTCAACAAATAGCAATGGAAAAAAATTGGGATTTTAGCATAAAATTGTTTTACAGAATCTAATTATAGTGGCTTATTTAAAAAAAAGTTATGACGCTATCATCTTAGTCACGAATGTTTAGTAAATATATAACAGGTGTACCTATATCATAATTATTTGCAGTATAAATAATGTTTATTGATTAGTTGTAATAAACTCAAGGTAAATTAATCATAGGTATTAATTTTAGCATCAAGTATCAAAACATGGTAGAATTTGTAGATAAAATATTCCGAGGACAAAGATATTTATTTTTCGATTCGATGAACTAGAGAAAATCCTCTAATAATCAAAATCAAATTCAGACATTCATTAGGTTAAGAAAAAAATTCAAATCAAACAATATATGTAGTTATCGATGTAGGTAATTGAATATAATTTGGAAACGATTTATCTTAGAATGTTCGTTTCACAAATTAGGTAACTCTATTGTTTGACAGTTATAATAATTATATAATTTTAATTAGGTAACTTAAGTCACAGAAGTGATAATTATAAACACCTCGAAATTAACTAGAGCAACAATTGGCACTGAAAATAAAAGTAAACAAAAGTAAGTAAGTAAAAAACGTCCTAGTAGCACTGCTACCATTTACCTACTTTAAACAGAAAGATTATTTTCGGTTTAGTTAAAAAAAAGTGAAGTTAAATTATAAAATGTTTCCATTACCTAAATAACATTTAGGTAGGTATATAAATCTTGGTTTAATTATGTACATATGTAGGTATATTTACGCTAGTATAGCCGGTGCAATGTGCTTTGTTTATAAATGATGATAAATGTATTTGTCTCTTTTATCCTATAATTAAATATACATATGTATACTCAATGCATTGCAATACAGTCCAAAGTTATATGGAAAATAAATATCAACTTATTTTTATTAGTACCTATGTTAACTTTTTACTTTATCGTACGAATTAGTTTTTATCAGTTTCGAAATAATATTAATACGTTCTTATATCTGTATAGAGTGTCCCGCACTGGACTGTTTTATACGTTTATCAGTTTAGATGAAATACAATTGCTTAACAATTCAAGGAAATTTATTTATTCATTATACGATATTACGATATTAGTAATTCTTGTAAGCAGAAGTTTCAATTACGTTATTTATGGATAGTCTATACATTCGCTACTAAGTAGATATTCGCAATGAGTATGTATGTACTTTAAAAGTAATCATACTAACTTGTATAGGGTTTCTTTAAAACAAGATTAAATTAAAGGGGTTTATTTTCATATTTGACGTCGTGTTTTGCGAACAAATGCATACATTCATGAATACATTTAATGGACATTGGTGCAACTGGGCCTTAATCTAGCAAAATGCATACTTATTTAATCAGTAATAAAACTATCGTTAGGTATTATAATTATATTAATACCATAACGACAGAACGGTGGACCATTGGCCATCAGTCTTGAGATAAAAACAGGTTTGCTACAGTTACATATATTTCAACAACATAATTTTTTATACGCATTTTTATAAATTTCCTTCCGAGCACTTAGTGGCAATTCTATAAACGTAATTGGAAGTTTTTCTGTAATTTCTTTAATGCTGAAGTATTTTGAATTTTATTAAGTGTAACTCATAGGTACTATTGACCCTAAATTTGAAATACCTATGCTAAGTAATTTAAATTCTAAATTAAACAATTTTACAAACTTAATTGTTTATTTAAACAATTTATTATCAATATATACCTAGATAGGTGAGCCGCAATAATTGTTTCATGTTTAAAAAAATAAACCAATTAAGGTGAAACTGACATGAATTTAGTTTTATTCAAATACCTACATATAAGAAATGATTCTACTTTAGGCGTTATTAACCTGATAGTCGTACGCGCTTTAGTTACCTACATACGTATGTTTACCCTTACAGTACTACGTTTGTATTTGATAAGACTTGATTAAATATGAAAGTAGTTATAAAGTTCTATTTCTTTCTTGCGAGATGCGAGAACATAATATTAGGTACATACATATATAGCCGAAAAAAATAAAATAAAATAATCACCTTAGAAATTTCGGAAATGTGCATGATACTTTTATTTAGCACTTAATAAACACAAAAACTACCAATTAATAAGTATCATTTGAAATAAGCATGACGCACACTGCATCAACTACACACCACAAACGTATCGCGGTGACTAACTTAATTTTCGATGGGACGTCGGACGTGTGACCTCCGAGCATTTACGTTGAAGACTTGATAAAAAAAAAACACATGGCGTCACGAGACCATGAACTCGAAACAGGGTTGTGTTCAAGACATATCACCTACAGAATCGTTTACTTTCTTCGCTGGAACTCCATATTGATATATTTAAGAACAAAACATGGTGAAAGGCAAATTGAGAGTGATTTCTATTCATCTAAATACATTTCTGAATCTAAACTATATTAAGTTACATATAGGTATGTATGTACTACATACATACATAAGGAACGTTTGCAAAAAACAAGATAAACTATTCTGATAATTTAGTACCTACATACTGCTAATTAAATGTCTCAAAACATAGTAAACTCGTTAAAGAAGTAATGTGATGCTTTTTTTAAAACACATATGTACGTAACAAAAATATGAATGCCGTAAGTTGGTGATGCACATATGGCTTCTAAGATACAGATACCACTTCTTTCCCCGAAAACGAAAACAACTTGACTGACATTATCCAAATGTATCTTCCACATTTAACCCTTTCAGAACTGACGAAAGACACAAACATGTCCTTTAAACAGTTCTAAAATATAATTTGGCTCAAACATTTTAAAACCATTCGGAACTTAGTATGTAGATATTTAAAGGATTAAAAGATGAAACATTCAAACATCCTATTTGGTTTCTTTTGTTAATAACTATATTTAACAAATAACAATTACCAGGAACAGCTATGGCTTTTTTCTTCGTTAAACATTCTTCAAAATTATTTCTCACATAAAATAACACACACACACACACATGCATGCATGTAATGTATGAAAAACAGTCTCTACTAAACAAAACGTTACATCATTTGGTAACGGATAGTTCTTCTTCACAATCAGGATGTACATACATGCATACATACACGGATTACATCATGATTATACACGGCCATTTTTACTTCTTATTATCTACGTCCAATAAGTGTCATCAATTGATCAGATAGACCTTCGCTATTATTAATTAATTTGCAAATTGTCATTTTAGTTTCAAATTACAATAGCTAGCTTATTTTTTAGAAAATTAAATAAGTTTATTAGCTAAGGTAGGTTGTATGATATTTAATTATTCATAATTAAAATTGAATGAGGAAAAATAATTATCTAATTTGTTTACGTTTCAAAAAATAAATCCCAGTAATCGCTGTTTTATTGTTCGCTTTTAAAACTATTTATCAATGCACAATAAGAGCTTTCAAGTGCTAGTTATCAAAAGTTACTTATAAGCGCTAAAACTTTATATATCTACCTATTCGTTGGTATTATAAAAAAGATTGTGAATTACCTATATCTACCAAAAAAATAAAATATATTGTATTAAAATAGAAACAATAGACAATATAAAAATCACGCCGGCTTATATAACATCAATGATTCTTAGTAAAAAAAAATGTTGTGTGACCTTACCAAGGTCATCGAAAATACTGTAATCACAAGTAGTATACTATACATTTTGCAGAAACACGCAAATAAATATTTGGTACTAATTTGAAAGATAAAATTTACGTTAACAATATTGTCTTGAGTAATATACTACATATCTAGGAGGAAACAAACAAACGTGTTAAAAGCAATCTCAAATATGCTATTTCAAAATCAGTACAACAAATAGTCAAGCCAAATCTTCAAAACATAAATTTAACTTAAGTAGGTACATATGTATGTATGTACCTAATCGAAATGACAGCAAGAGCTTTTTACATTTTAAAAACATATTCGTAGTTTTCTTTTGTTACTTTTTCAAATATTCCTACATAACTTTTCTTTAATTTTCCTTTTTGATTTGTGACAACATAAAACTATCAACGTCTACAAAGGTCTGAATATAATAAAATGCATTTGTCACTCGCGTCATTTTTGTTTGTCCACAATAGTACCGACATAACCAGCAGTCAATAATAATTCTACGGTTGCGTAAATACGTAGATACATTTAAACACCGATATTCAAATTGTTGATATTTTCTGGGGCCATTAAATATTTGAACAATATTAATCAAAATAATAAATTCTAAAGATAAGATTAGTACAATAACGGCCATGTAATTATTATTTGTCAAGTACAAACGATGTACTTTTTAGCGTGTCATCTTCCCAATTTATAACGGAATAGTTATGCATATCAATACATGTGAAAAATGTTATTGTTTTATTTTGGTAATTATACATTTATTGGCCATTTTGTTTCACTTTAACACGGAACTATGGCTTAATAAAACTAATTAAATAAGAATTATGTAATTAAGGTGTGTTCTCTAATGTAATCTAATTACGTAACAGTAATCATAAAATATTTTGAGAATCGCTATTTTAAAGATCGAAATATCTTAAAACTGGTAATAACCTTATTTGAGAAACCTATAATTCAGGTTCATATGCCACACAGTGATATTGTGCAACTGCGAATACATTGAAACATTGGCTAGCCTTTTTCTATTTGATACCTATTCACAGGCAGCTGTACATATGTATGTATGTATATATATAAGTTTAGATGTATTCGTGAGTGTATAAAAAATAAGTGGAGTTATACGTACGTACGTATGTATGTATGTATGTATGTATGTGCGTTGACCCTGCAGTAAGATTAGAACTTCTTACTGCATGAGTGATCGTTGGTGTAACGTAACATCTATCAGGCAACATGCAACATAAGACACAACATGATTGTAAAGTGATCGTTCTTCTTTTATTTATTTATTTATTTATTTATTTATGATGTGTAGTCTACGTGAGTTGTGTATAAAAATTGAAACTGGCGCCAAGTAACCAATGCATTTATAACGTTTCTCATGTAAAATAAATTGACGCGATAATCACAGTGCCCGGTTACGCCAGAAGAAATTGCATCTCAAGTTAATATGTTAGAACTGGTTTATTTATAGTATTCAACATTTTAATTTGCTAACGTGTAATTTGATGCTTCACTGTAATTTTATATTCAATATACCCACACACATACGTGTATATGTATGTACTACATGAAATTGATGCAATATAATTCATTTGCAGACAAAAAGATGGATAGGTATATGTGCAAATATGAATTTACTAAAAATATATATTTAGTTGAACGCCGTGCAGTTTTTAAAATTAATTATTTGTCATTTAATTAACAAACATTCTTGTTTGAACAATATTATGAAAGTTTCAAAAATCCACAAAACAAAGCTATTTTCAAAATTCAATTGAAATATACATACATATGTATATGTAGGTATACATACATAAATAAATGATTCCGAGTCTATTGAAATAAAGAGGTCAGAATATGACAGTGATTGTTAATAATAAATATTTATATAAATATCGGAAGTTTGTATTTTGAGTTCCGGTAAATCAACACCATAGTTAAATTGGTGATAAAAGATAAAAATATAGATTTACCTAATAATAAAACAATTTAGTTGAGTTAGTTTTTTGTTGTTGTTAAATATAGCACATTCATAGTTATTATGGTTTTATTTAAAGAAATACGGTATAGGTACATACATACATACATACATACATACATACATACATACATATATAATATATTCATTTAGAACATATTTTTTACTGGAAGAATTACGTACATACATACATATAAGCGGAGCCCATGTCTACTTCCGGACTGCTCTATGCGTTAGTCACCAGAATAAAAAGTAATTATTTACGCACCTAAAGCCTCGTTTACACTGGTGAACAATCCCGTTCGAATTTATATTTCAATCTATCGTTTGTCACAATGTTGATTCGCAGTTGAAATACGAACGATCGTTATCTGTTTCTTGAAAATGCGAAAAGAACCATTAACTGGTGAAAAAGATACATTCAAATGTAGATCTGCAAATGCTAGTTTTTTTGAATAGCGGCCACACACACACACAACATATATATATATATATATATATATAATATATATATATATATATATATATATATATATATATATATATTTATATATATTTATATATATTTATATATATTTATATATATATATATATATATATATAATATATATATATATATATATATATATATATATATATATAATAAGGTGTTTCCCGTGTTGGTGATTTGATCGTGCATAGCATAGCCAAGCCAAGCAACCCAAAAAAATGATTATCAAATTTGTTATACGAGTATACCTAATACAGCAGACTAAAATAAGCAAAAACTTAACATACCTATAAAAAATGCTAGAGATGTAATTAGCAGTTGCTACATATTATCTTTGGCCTACAACATGTAACCGATCAGAATTTAACCTTGTAGTTTGGAATATCAAAAGTTTATGTACATATGTATGTTTAAATAATAGTGGAGATCTTTTTTAGATAAAATAATTTCTACATCCTATTGAACATTTATGTTTTGTAGTGTATTATTATTTAATATTTAATTGACGATCCAAATTTGTTTTATATCAAATGATTGTTAAATTAAGGTGTATTTAAAATATTGATTCTAGCAATAAAGATACAAACGTGTTAATATAAAAAATTTATATTTTCAATTAATTTTTTTTCTCATGGTAGAATATTTATATCTATAAGATAAAGAAAATAATTTCATTTACTAAGAACTCAAATATACCGATATTGTCAAATACTAGATAAAGTTTAAATCACTTTATGTAGATAATTTTTTATTAAGTGTTCTATGACATTCTTATCTTTTTTCAATCGTTTAGTATGGCATGAGTCCAGGAATAGCTGAAGATTATTCCATTAAAAAAAAAAATCCTAAGCTGAGTTACTATCGGTGAAGAAATACTAATATCAAACAATAAATTAATCTTTTGCAAAATTGAATAAATATCATTTTTCATATACATACATATGTAGTTTACGGGAAAATTATAGCATTATACAATTAGTTACTTTACTAATTAAAGCAATTAAAAATCGAATTCCAACAAGCCAAGCTACACATTTAGCGTTAGTTTATAGGTATTATTTCCCATACTTATAGGTATGTATGTAGTACATACCTATAAGTATATAAATTGAATTGCCAAATAAAATAAAATATGACCACTGCGAATACATATATATATATATATATATATATATATATATATATATATATATATATATAAATATATATATATATATATATATATATATATATATATAAATATATATATATATATATATATATATATATATATATATATATATATATATATATATATATATATATATATATATATATATATATATATATATATCAGATTTCTATCATATAGATAGTGAAAATAAAATTTTATGTTACATTTCTTGTTAAACCAGTTTATTAAGATATCACAACACTTATTTTAAAAGTAATATTTTTCAAGGTTAAGTCAACTCGATTTATATGTTGTTTTTTAATTTGCGCGAAACATAATAACCATAAATACTTCTTCATAACTGTGCAGTGAAGGCTTGTTTTTCTATAGGTACGGCTTCACAAGATGTCCATCATAAAATTGAATGTCGCGAAACAAAACAAAACAAAAAACTATAAAAGGCAAATTAAATATTCTCAAAATAACCTTCGCGTTATATGCTTCATTTTCACATACATAAGTGTTAAGTATCACGGAGAATACCATAAAACCGCGCTCGAATTATCACTACCTGTTACATGCATTTACGTAAATGCAGCGTTGTAGCTGTCACATGGCTCAACCGATTTGGCTAAAAATGCATTGCTGTATTAACAAACACCTAGTTGTGATTTCCTGAAACGGGCAATTTTATATCTATGCCTAGTTTTTAGTTGTTATGGTTTAAAGTTTGATAAAAAATGATGTATGTTTAAAAAAACATCGCCTGAACAAAAAACAAAAAAATTATGTCTTCGAACGCGATGAAAATTATTTTCCATTGTCAAAATACCGAGCTAGGGCGATATTAGGTATTAATATCTCGAAACTATTCAATAAAACATTGACCATGTATTGGCCCTAAACTTTCTTTTACGTAGTATATTATATTTGATTTGATAGTATATAAATAAAATATAAAATGTTTAAATTTAAAAGAAAATATTTTCATTCATTATGTCCAGTAAAATTGTAAAGTTAGTTTATATTCTTAAAAAAACATATTTATTTTAGATTTAAAATGTTCGATTCTATAGTAATATTCTATAGTCATTACACATTATTAAAATTATTATGACCGGACATTTTTTAGTTTTCAAATGAACTCTAAACCTTACAAAATATTTTCATATAATATTTTAATTTATTTACTAACCTTTGTAACGTTTTTTCACTAAACTTATTTGTGACACTGACAACAAATGTTAAATGTCAAAATATTTGAATATTTAAAACAATTGACATGCATAGTAGATGTGATTTATTATATATAACTTCCCATTCCTACGTAACTATGGCAATATCAATAAGATAAGATCTTGTAACTGGTACACTTTTTGAAGAATGTTTCAAACAAAAGTTGTGCAGAATACTAATATCTTTCAATTTTATTCTAACTATTTTTACTGCAAGTATAGCCGTTTCGGAGATATTGCAGAAATTGCAAAAAAAAGTCTTAAGTAAACATGCACTTCCGGTTTGAATATGCTTTTCAAAAATAGGAGGTTTTCGTCCCAGGCATACACAAATCTTAAGTTTAAAGTTTCATAATTTTATCTTCAACGGTGTAGCCCGTAGAGCGCTCACAGGCACACACACAGACGTCATTCCAAAAATAGTCAGACTCGATTCAGGGAAGGTCAAAAGGTGTATTTCCGTTAAAATTTCGAAAATTTTTTTTTCGTGATTACAATACGTACTTACTTATTACTTCGTAAAAGAAAGTAAAAACATGTAGAGTTTTAATCTGGACCAACTTGTCCAGAATACTTAGGATAGTTTACGGGGACAAGAAGTGTTTGATAATAATGGATCAATTATTAAATATATTATAATTTAATAAATTAAGGGCCGATTTTATAAACAATATCCATCATTAAAATTTATTCCTCGGTTAAAATAAACAATATCGAATCACTTATGAGAAAATATCATTGCTGTCAGTTTATTTTTTATTAAATTTAGATTAAATTGTTTATTTATCGGCCCTAAAAGTTATTAAAAGAACGCTGTTTTTTTTTAAATTTTAACTCTATTTTTACTTTTGTAGATTAAATACGGAAATTTAATTATTTTACTTAACATTTGGAAGAAAACATAACTAGGTATACCTAATATATGATTTCATACATGTGAATGCAAAAAAAAAACAGTCAACATTCAATAAAATTATAAGTATATTTGGTCAAATGCCGGTCATTTAAAATATTATGTAATTTTTACTTAACCAGTGACGGTCATTTTGGTCACGACCGTGGTCACATGATCGATTCTCATCACTATTTATATTGATTTAATTTATACAATCAGTTTCAATATACCTACGTATGTATGTAATATGTGCCAAATTTGAGCCTATTTGTGCCGAAATAATTAATCTTTTATTCCTATTAGGTCCAGAGTTATAAACAATAAAATAATTTATTTTTGGATGTTTTTTAAACTAATAATTTTGTGCCAATTTGTGCCCTAAAAATAAAGATAATTGTTTGGCTACTAACAACATCAAAATGTTCATGGTGCCAAATAAAGATTGACAATCTTTTTTCATACATAATTTATACCCTATAGTAAACAGTTTGATTTCATTAAGGCCGAAACAGAGTAATAAGCATTTATATTTTCGCGCATGTGAAGTTGATTCAAAACAAAACTCAAATCAAACATTTCTTACATTCATTAGTACATTCATCATTATGTATGTATTAATAAAATGTTATTTATGACTAAGCAATGATAACAGCCCCCCTACCATAATAAGAGAACGATATGGATTCGACCTACGTAATTTAACTGCTTTTGTACGTGCGGCGTAGCTTGCATCAAAATCATGCAATGCTGGCTGCGAGACCGTAAATGTCAAGCTAGGGGTACCACAAGACTTAAGATCGTGAGTGTACATACATACCTATTTCATTTAGAACACTTAAAGTAGTTTTAGTGAAAGGTCCCATCAAAGCACTAAGTTACCATCATTAAATATATTTAACCCGTAAATTGCATAATGCAAAGAGGTCTTGCACCACTCAAACTTACAAGCCTAAATTATTATGCCATCTTGTACTTAACATTTATATTCATTTAGGAAAATTGTTAGCTAAAATTGAACATCTGTCATATTACATTTCTAATACTGAAATGTTGTTATTTAATATGCATTCGCATGGTTCCAAAATGTGGCAAGTACTTACCTATGCATTTTTATTCAACTCAGCTATACCAGTTTTATGATTTATAGCAAATAGAGTTTTGATATTGAATAAACAAATAGATGTTCACATTAAAATCGATGTCAAAGTCAGTTATGTTTATTTTTTTGTTTTGGTTAGGTTAGCTAATATATTGCAACGTGCAAATAAGAAGCCAAGGTTTAAAATTATTTTAAATATGCTGTAATTGTTCTTCAAATCATTAAACTGTGAAAATATATTTTGTCCTTGAACGACGATTTAATTGCAGGATGTATGTACATACCTATAAATAAAAATAAAATTTTAACATTTGTTAATAATATCCCGCCTTTAATTAGCTTTTTGGTAAATAATAGCCGCTTATTTTCATTCAACAAGTTCAACTAACCGTATTATAATATTTTGAAGAAATGAACAAGAGATTAATTAGTATTGTTTTTTTTATATTTAACAATAATTAAATCATATATTTTATACCTATCTACTAGGCTTAATTTTCCTTGCACCTTCTATGATTTCATCAACAATTTCATTTAATATTCCAATATTTTGTTCCAGAGTATCAAGCGCAAGTCGTTGTGTGCGTAAATCGTTTGATGAGATCAATTCCGGTTCACCATATTTACCCTGTATGTAATCAGCTGCTTCAAACAACTTGCGCTTAGTTTTTAGTATTTCTTTAGCAAAAGTACGCATATCATTGTCACTGATGTCTTTATTGTTACCGAAATTATACATTGAAAAGAGCAGTTCAATTTCTACGTCAGTGTATTTGGCAAGTTTGAGAAACCTTTTAACATTTTTCATATCTCCACTTTCCTTCGCTGCCCGCTTTGCAAAGTGTCTGTGAATCCGTTTGCATTTAGCAAATACTCTGCTAGCGCCAATATTGAGAAATTTACTTGGATCTCTATGCAAGATGATAGTGCTTAATTCATTTCTAATCATTGTGTAAGAATCATTGATTATTGCAAGAAACATGTTTAATAGTAGAAAATAAATGATAAAGATGAAAGTGCAGAAGAAAAATGGGCTTAATACAAAATTGGTGCGTTCTATTTCGGCGTAATTGATTTCGCCGTGAATCATTTTGAATAAGGTGATGATGGATTTCGAAACGGAGCTGTATGAATATATATATTCTCCAAATAGCAGGTAACCTAATTGTCCATAGGCAATAAAACATATTATAAATGTAACCATAAATCCGGATATATTATACGCGCTATTTGAAAATGTATCTTTTAGTTGCGCGAGAGTTCTATTTAAGTTCATAAATTTAAACACCTTTATCCAGATTAGAAAAAATAGTAAACCAGTCCACGTATTTATAAGACTGTACCAATAACCCAATCTCCCAAAGTTGACGTAAGTGTCAGGATGGTCATACAATTGTTCAAGAGCGACACACGCTAAATATATGATGTATAAACGTACAATAAAAAATCCACAGCCCATGCATATGATCAGAAAATCAATATAATGCCATTTTTTGGTCAAGTATTTCCAACGCTTAGTTTTAATTTGCGAAACCATTTCTCTGGTATAAAACATAAAATAACCAGCACATATAAGCTCACACGCCAATATGAAATAGTCGTAACTATCCGCGTATGGCACTAGTTTGACCGTTTCAATTCTTCTGGATGCAACCACACCACCAGTAGCGGGCAACTCAAATACGATCTTTAGAATACATACAGCGTTCATGTTTCCATTATAAATGTTCATATCGATGATAACGGCTCTGCTTTGTCGTGTTATCCACAAGTTACGTTTTAAGTTATTGAGCAACCTTTTTGTTTTCGCTGAATAAGGACTAAGAATTTGAAAGTAACCATCGCATCCGTATGTTCCTATATGTAGTAGGTACGAATAAAAAAAAATATTAAATGTTTAAAAGACATATGTACTACATACATACATACATACATACAAGTACATACATACATACATACATACATACATACAGGTATTAAAATGCTACTACATATATGTATATATATACCTGCTGATCCATAATAATAGACACAATTAATATCGGCAGTATCAGTGTACGTCCAAGCAGAGCCATTTTTCAAACCAAACGGTTCTTTGAATTCAGTGTTGGTTGAATATTCAGCATAACACTTTTTGCATAACGAATGAAAATCATCGGGCATATCGCACGAATTCGTTTTCACTTGAACCTGTCGTAATCGTGCAGTGCCAAGAATGATATTATCTTGCATTACTTTATAAGTAGTGTCATAATCCTTATACCAATAATTCCAGTAAAGACTCTCAAAGAATATATTGTCTATAGTATTCCACAGATGGTCCATTTTGCTGATATTATACAGAAAGGTCACGGAGCCGTCATTCGTCGGAAATTCGTCATTAACAAATTCTTCTTCTAAGACGCCCGTCATCCAATACGAAGCGCTGATATTTAATAATACACTGGTGGTGATTATTAAAAATAACATATAAATAAACATGTTTCTAAATTGACGCTTAAAATACTCTTGATTATTTCTGATATGCATTATCAAATAGCTACCTAGTTATTTATAAATTAGATTTTCTGTTTTTAAATAATGATCTGAATTTGACATTTCAGTCTGTTGTCATGGTTGACTTACACTCTAGAGAAAATTGAAAGTCTGCTATTGACTAAAACAAGCATTTTTAATAACTTTGCTTTGTATGTACAAATTGTACACATACATACATACATACATATGTTTTTAAACTAAACCGCATAAAGAGTGCCCAGATATTATGACAATCAAACAGAAAAACAATCGTCGCACACAATATGTACATATTTGGAGAACTTGTTCGCGCATAGATTTCTAAAACATAATTACTATTTAAAATTTGATGCTAATCGCTAAACAAGCTAAGTAAGACGCAGCTATCACACATCATCATGGTTCGTAAATTGAATTGACATACATACATAAAATCTACAAGTACCTATGGAGTGTTTTAAATTTGATACAATCAAAATATTTACATAAAATCTGGAAGTGTGCAAAGATGTTGTAATATATATTATTTGTAATTAACCCATATTTTGTAACACTCTGACATACATACATACATACATACATACGTAGGTATCCATCACAGTTCAACTTGAAGACGAAGAAAAAATATCCATGAAAGAAACTCTTGGCTAAACGCTAACATGTTACCTATCTATACTTATTAATTATTATAAATCAGTGAATCAGCCAATTTTTTTAAACTCAATATTTTAAAGTATAAGTGACAATTATAGTTGGAAAGTAACTGGCTGGAGTTTCACTTTAATAGGAACTATCTGTTAGTGAGCGAGATTTATAACTATCGTATAATATACCTATGAAGGTATATATGTATAGTGATAGTTATAAATTATTAATAGGTACCTAGATACAGATCTTCAGTCAGTAGGTAAATAAAAATTTCATTCAATTTTCTTTTGGGATACCTAGTACTAATTAATTAAGCAAATATTTGCCATGGGAATGGCATCTGCATTGCAAAGATGATAAACGTGTGACATTTGCATGATTGTTGACTTAACAGATTTGGTTACATGATACCATAAACTTTCCAAATAACGAATGACATCTTCGTAAAATGATATGTTTGTATGTACCTATGTATGTATGTATGTATGCACATAAATACATACATACATATATATATATATATATATATATATATATATATATATATATAATATATATATATATATATATATATATATTCATACTCTTTTGCAGTTTTCATAATCCTTATTAGATTTGCTAACATGACTAACTGGCCTAAATGATTTGTAGGATAGGAATCTTTAATTACGATTTATAGACGTCGCAAGTAAAAATCAAATGGTGTTTATCATGAACCGTAGCTTTATATTTATCACCCAAATTAATATTGATAACATTCTTTTTGGCAAAATAACAACGATTTACGATAGAAAGAGATTCTCGAAAGTTGCAAATTGTAACCAGAATTAAAACACATTGTTAGCTAATTCTCGACCTATCAGAAGTCTTAATATGGAAAATAACGGTTTCCATCAGCAAGGTTATATCGTCTATAGAAACAAGATTGTCAATGTAGGAAGTTCATGAAGTGTTTACGTAAAAAGTAAACTTTTGCTACCTAGATATGTATTCTATATAGTACACCATTATTATTAGTAGTAGTAGTACGCTTGTATAACAATAATAATACAACAATATTATTCTTCAGTTATTAACAAATTATAAATTATTACAACACAAGCAACTGTTACATCATGATAGAATGTAGGTAATTGAATAATAGTTTATATTTTTGCATGTATTAGCATAGATACTATACATTTTTATCCCAACAACATTACGTATTAGATATTCATAAAATTACCTAGGTATGTGTTTTAGGTACCTACCTATATTAAAAGTGCACAAAGCATACTGCACTACTAAATCGCCATAATGACTTATTTTGCTCAAAACAATTATCAAAATTCACTTGCGTAACACCGATACATATTTTGAATGAATTTCTAGTGTTAGTACGGCTTAAATGTGCAAAGTGGTAATGTATGTTGAAAACAATGAAGAATTAATGACACACTTGTAGTATCGTGAGTATGTTCTATGTCATCACTTAACACATATGTATGTTTGTATGTAAATATATATATATATATATATATATATATATATATATATATATATATATATATATATATATATATACACTGAGCAACCTTGAATGTGCAAAAACCGTGCACTCTGAGGACGTTGGTTTTGGAACAAGTTACACACGTACATAGTTATATATTTAAATAATGGTAGCAGTAAACTCATTTTTACTTTCTTTTACGAAGTAATAAGTAAGTACGTATTGTAATCACGAAAAAAAAATTCTCGAAATTTTAACGGAAATACACCTTTTGACCTTCCCTGAATCGAGTCTGACTATTTTTGGAATGACGTCTGTGTGTGTGTGGCTGTAAGCGCTCTACAGCTTACACCGTTGAAGATAAAATTATGAAACTTTAAACTTAAGATTTGTATATGCCTGGGAGGAAAACCTCCTATTTTTGAAAAGCGTATTCAAACCGGAAGTGCATGTTTACTTAAGACTTGTTTTTGCAATTTCTGCGATATCACCGAAACGGCTATACTTGCAGTAAAAGTAGTTAGAATAAAATTGAAAGATATTAGTATTCTGCACAACTTTTGTTTGAAACATTTCTTCAAAAAGTGTACCAGTTACAAGATCTTATCTTATTGATATTGCCATAGTTACGTACGTATGGGAAATTATAAATAATTAATCGCATTTACTATGCATTTGAAAACTAAAAAATGTCCGGCCATAATAATTTTTAATAATGTGTAATGAATAATTATATTTTCTGTATATTAGTATAGAATCGAACATTTTAAATCTAAAATACATACATATGTTTTTTTAGAAATCTAACAATAATCTAACTTTACAATTTTACTGGACATAATGAATGAAAATATTTTCTTTTACATTTAAACATTTAATATTTTAATTTATATACTATCAAATCAAAATATACTGACTACGTCCAAGAAAGCTTAGGGCCAACGCATGGCCGATGTTTATTATTGATTTAATAAACACTTTTTAATTCAGTACACAGTTTAAAATGAAGGTTACTTATGTCGTCACATTGTGAATAAACCGTGAGTGAAATTTTAAAGTTATTTTACTTACAAATTCTTCACGCCATTCAAAATTTAATAAAATCTTACATACATAACTCAATGCCTATTCCCAACATGTGGGGTGGCAGATGTTGGGAATAGGCATTGAGTTATGTATGTAATAAAATCTTAAATATCATATTTCATCATTTTAGGCTCATCCACTTTTAAATGATGCCTAGTGCAAATTTACAGACAGACAGTAGACAGACATCTGTGTTTTAATGGATATAGATTAAGAGATATATTTGTACGTATATTTAGTAACCGTTGCAAAGGGGGTAGCGGGATAAGCTAACCAATCGGCCCCGGAAGGATTTCCGTTTGTGAGTGCTTTTATCCTGGCTAATAATGACCTTATAAAACCATGATTCAAATTGGAAATTAGCCCATTATTCACCCACCATTAGAAAATAGGTTTTTTTAACATATGGTTAGAGAAATGATTTTGTTTGCCTGATTTTAATTTTAGGTACTATCCTTGGGAAATACGTGACAAAATGTTCACGCACTTTTAAAGGTGTTACAGTCTTCAAAATCGATTTAACCGATTATTCAATATTTTAGTGAATTTTTTACTACGAATTGTAGTCCTGTGACTATTATTCAAATTGCGCCTGAAATCATGCGATTATCTCTGTTAGTTTAGGCGACAAATCATTTTAAGTAAAACATCGGCCACGTATTGTCCTAATACGTAGTCAGTATATTTTGATTTAATAGTATATAAATTAAAATATAAAATGTTTACATTTCAAGAAATTCTTTTCATTCATTATGTAGAGATAGATGATTATTAATAACTTGATTGTAACCAGTGAGTATAAACAAAATATATGTACCTACTTAATTAATATTGTGTTTATATATATATATATATATATATATATATATATATATATATATATATATACTATATATATATATATATATATATTAGATCTCCTCAAAACGTAGCTTTAAAATGTTTTTCTATCGTAATAATGTAAATCACAGGGCTTTTACGAATACCAGCATATGTGTGAGCTCTAGCCAACATTTCTGAAAACTGTCACCTTAGTCCAGTTTACATCCCAACATTGCTGAATGGTTAAAACAGGCTTTCTAATGATCATCCAGGACTTTGTTAGGCAGACGG
>JADQWA010000433.1:37500-45757 GCA_018344505.1 Nebria ingens riversi
ACATACATACATACATACATACAATGTATGGTAGAGTTTCTATTTTTCTGGTTTATTTTTTCAATAACTAAGTTAATTATCGGTGAATAGAAATTAGTTATTTTCACTTGGTTAATTAATAGAAAATCAAGAATGTAGTGTTTACCTACGTACTCATAAACGTAGACATATCATGCATATGTATGTATGTACATACCTATTGTGCTACTAACTAACTAACTTCTAAGCAACAGTACCTAATTACTTTATAAATTACTGTTAACAATTTTGACCTTGAAACTTAGAGTAAAAACACCGTTTAGCGCCCACTATAGGACACAGAAAATGGATCATGATACTAAGATACAAAACATTTAATCACAATTACGAACAACTAGATCATGATGATACTATTGTATGTTATGTTTATAATCAAATAAATTGAATAATTGCGATTCAAGAAATGCAGAAAATAATACGCGTTTGTGCGACACATTAAAGTCCAAGGTTACGTTAGCTTTGTGGGAACATTCATTATGAAGAATAACTTATTAGTTTACAGCAATACATACATACATACATACATACACATACACAACGCTTCCATATTTAACATTTTAATTTACTTGCATACAAATAACGCAATTTCCCTAACGCGTTTCATGTACGTATATTCATCAATACGCTAGTATTTGACACGTTGAAAAACTTGCAAGAAAAGACTTCGATGGTAGGTATGTAGTACATATAGTCGAATTCACATAAGAAGAACATTTTTGTGGCATGAATCATACAGTTTTTACATATAATCATATGGGTGTAGTGATGATTCATGCCACAAAAATGCCTATACATACATATGTACATAGTATGTAGTTAGATCGGCAGGTAAGTTGACAATGTTGAAGTTCAACAAGTATTCAATATACATAGTAGGTAGGTACAAGTTTCAGACGTAAATAAAAACTACCAAGGTTACGATCATGATAAACCCAGACTATGCAGGGGAAAATAGTTCTTATTCTACTCGTATACCGGTTACACTGTAAAAAATATCCCGTTTTACATTTAAAAATATTAGGATAATCTTTGGCACGAGTTTCATCAGACGATAGGCAAATTTATATGTACATATGTATGAAAAAACATACAAGGTCATAATGTGCAGGGTGATCGTGCACATATGAACAAATATGTTTGATCTTGCTACTTCTATATGTTCGCTTATTGGTATACCTGCATACATACATATATAAAATTCTATTTGAATGGTTACATAATCCATAATTATTACATACTACATACATATATTAAGTACACGATTACGATTTACATTTATTTTGAGATAATTAACCATTAAAAAATAAAATAATGGTACACTTTCGATTGTACCAACAATTCTTATTATACATCATGGGATCTTAATTAAATTGTGAACTATAACGGTTATTATATAAGAATATTGCTGTTTGCATTGAAAGATGGAGACGAGGGAGGATACACATGTACATACATACATACATACATACATACGTTGGTAACTGTTCTAATGAATACATAGTACATACATTTACATTACATAGATGAAACTGTCTCATTTACAAATTATATCCGGGTTGAGCGATCGTCGATGTCGTTTCGTCGTGCACATTTCATGTTTTATTGTGATCCAATAGTATAAAGGGAAAGTAAATATCATCTATGATAGTAGGTATAGGTATATTATTGGACATCATAAATATTACAGTTCATCAATCTGATAAACGACTAGGAGAATGGAAATGGTAACTTTTTCATTTGCCACGCTAAGACGGAGAGATTGTTTGATGGCCAGAGTAAAAGACTAACTAAATATCAGTTGATAACGTGAACGTTATATTTTATTACGTAATCTAACTAACAGTCAAGGATCAAATGATAATACTCATATTGCTATTAATAACATGTATGCACATATAGGCGAATTCACATAAGAAGAACATTTTTGTGGCATGAATCATCACTACACTCCGTACGAGTAAATGTAAAAAGTGTATGATTCATGCCATAAAAATGATCTTCTTATATGAATTCGACTATATATGTATGTATATATGTATATATTTACATATGAACAATTACAAAGTTGTTTACGAAATAAGACACAGTTTAATGGTGAATAATGATGAATCAAGTTGTAAACACACTGAATGTAAAGTATGATTACAATAAATATGTACATACATATATAGGAGAAAGCCTACGATTGGTCGATAATTACATAACAACGTTTTACGTAATATGAAGCTTCTATTCGCTTATCGAACAATGCATCGTTAGTTTCGTTGAAATTTGATACATATACTCGTATATACATACATACATACATAATAACATATGTATATAAACTATTAATCAAACGAGTATCTAATTAAGCATTGACGACAAATAAATTGTGTTCTTGCATTTACATATTTCCTGAATCACAGGGTCAAGCCATAGCTTAGCCTAATAGTAGGTAGATTTTCTTAGTAACGTACGTGATGATTACACAAAATATTTTATATACATAGGTACTTCTTTCGAAAATTCAACCATATACATACACATGTATGTATGTATGTATGTAAAAGTCACAAAATATCTTACACGGCACTTGATCATGGAATCATGCAACACTAAATGTGTTTTTCATTTTTCACATTTGATTAATTAAATTGATTAATTTGTTGGTATAATGTAATAAATAACAATTCGAACGGTTAAAAATAGAACAGAACTCTTACGAAATAAGTTTATTGAAAAACGTTACAAAGGTTAGTAAATAATTAAAAATATTATATGAACATATTTTGTAAGGTTTAAAAGTTCATTTAAAAACTAAAAAATGTCCAGCCATAATAATTTTTAATATGCTTTTCAAAAATAGAAGGTTTTATCTTCAACGGTGTAGGCTGTAGAGCGCATACATACACACAGGCACACACACACACACAGAGACGTCATTCCAAAAATAGGCAGACTCGATTCAGGGAAGGTCAAAAGATGTGTTTCCGTTAAAATCTCGAGATATTTTTTTTTCCGTGATTACAATACTTACTTATTACTTCGTAAAATAAAGTAAAAATGTTAAGCAGTTAGACAACCGACCTTTTCGGCAAATCATTCAGCCCAACTCAATCTATGTTAATAAAAATTGTTAGACGATGTTACAAAAATAAAGAATTGCCTAGGCTTTTTATTGGTATGTATGTACATATGTACATTCATATATATATATATATATATATATATATATATATATATATATAATATATATATATATATATATATATATATATATATAATATATATATATATATATATATATAATATATATATATATATATATATATATATATATATATAGTATATATATATAATATATATATAGAATATATATATATATATATATATATATATATATATATATATATATACATATATATATATATATATATATATATATATTATATATATATATATATATATATATATATATATATATATATATATATATATATATATATATATTATATATATATATATATATATATATATATATATATAATTATATATATTATAATATATATATATATATATATATATATATATATATATATATATATATATATATATATATATATATATATATATATATATATATATATATATATATATATATATATATATATATATATATATATATTATATATATATATATATATATATATATATATATATATATATATATATATATATATATATATATATATATATATATATATATATATATATATATACCTATGTATGTTATATACATATGTATATTGGAATAAACTGATTCGTTTTCAAGGTTGATTGTGTTTACAAATGTTTATAATAATTGACACTACAGTTTTGCGCATTGCTTCACGTAAAATTTCGTTCGTTCCGAATTACAGAACTACATGTATATAACATTTTAAAATTTCATTCGCACTGACATTTTCAGATACAAATCACAATTAGAGTGGCATATTGTACACATACGTATATCTTCACAACATATATTGTGGGCGTCAATCAGAAAATATGCATGCATGCATGTATGTAGATGGTTACAAACTATTAAGCATTTTGCACATCACGATGTAATATAAACAATTAAAACCTCCCCCATAATGCATTGTAATATCGATCAAGTAAGAGGATGGTCGTGAGTGGGAGGCGTTATTAAATTTATGCTGTTGTAATCGAAATGTCAAGTCTTGGGCGAAAGGAAAGTTGTTTGATATGTAAACATTCTAAAGAAAGACGATGCAATGATGCGAAGGAGGATGAGGATGATAAGGAATGCATTCATTTTCTGTATTAATCGGTAGAATGAACCTCGGCCAATTAAAAGGTTGTTCCTTGTTCGTTTGTTGAATGTACATACATACATACATACATACAATAGTATTTTCATCAGTTGATTAGAAACACATTAAATATGATAGTAATAAACAATACTTATTATAAAACTAAGAGGAATCTTTACGTGGAAACGTGTTTACTGTTATTAGACATCTGTGTGTGTGTGTGTGGTCTATATCTAGGTATTTGCGGAATAGCGAGTGACTTCAAAAGTTAGTTAAATTTGAAAATGTTCTTGAGTAATTAAAAAGCTTATAATTTCATTGAGAATGTGCCCAAAATAAAATTACATTATTATTTCAATACCAACTTTAGTCTTATAAAGAAAATGTTTATTTATTAAAGTTAACGCCAAGTTACTCTACATATTGTACCTGTTTTAAATAGCCAAAATATAGATGTCTAGTTTGTAAATTCATTTAAATACTGTAGGTATGTATGTACGTGTAGAGTGTTTCTACAAAGTGTACTTAAATATATATATATATATATATATATATATATATATATATATATATATATATATATATATTATTATATATATATATATATATGATGTGTATGCCTGTACATATGTATGTATGTACATATATCAGCACAACATCTTACTATACAAGAGAATCTATAGGTATACGTATACGGCTACGTACTCACAGTTATGCGAAAGTATAGCCATACGGCCTTGAACTTTCGAATTTCGTGTATCTATTCTGTACAACATCTGCTCATCTTCATACTCGTATATCAGCAACAGATTAAATATTATATTTCTCAAATTGAAAATGAAGACAGAAATCAATCAATCAATATCACCAGTATTATGCATTAAATTTTAAAATAATTATCATAACAATCTCCATTTTACCCTACTAATATTTGTTTATGGTATGCATCTGCTAAGAATTACCAAAACACTACAACAAAGTAATCGAAGGACAACTTGGGGAATTCTCTAGTAACCCTCTTGGTAATTCTCGGGGAAATCTGCACAGTTATGTATGTACATGCATACATACATACATACATATGTACCTCAAGCGATTGTTCGTTGGGAGTTTGCCGGATGTAGTTTAATCCAGAGCGAGGTCAATAATCACTGAAAGCCTTGATTAAACGGTTAAGAATGTTTACATTGCATAGTCTATACATATAGTATACCGTGGTCCGAGTTTGCTGGACCAATCAATGTCCACACGCGAAATTAAGTAATGGTAAGTGGAACTGTAAAGGTGTGGGTGACATTCTTAGCAAGGAGTATTACACGTCTTAAATTTGCATTCGTAAGAAGCTATTCAGAATGGATATCTGCAATCGTTGTTTGAACTATATTTGCAACGTGTTAAATACAGGTAGATAAATACGTTTAGTTTTGCAACAAATATTTGTAGGTATTCACGATAGGTACATATGTACGTATACTTGTTACAGCTACGTGATGCATAGCATAGAAGAAAAAGTTCTTTTTTTTTTAAATCGATATAGTATGTACTACATGCGTATGTACTACATACATAGGTACTGAATATTTCACCCGATTTTACTACTGACAGTTATGTACATACATACATATATGTTTTGGGTGGTACAGTGTGCATAAGCTAACTCAAGTAAGCTAGCTGTTTGCACATTACATTACATTACATTACATACCTATGTACATACATAGGTAATAGTGAAAGAATTAGAAAGGGAACGAGATTTGTCGAAGAAAGGAGATCATTGGACAGTTTTATACATACATACATACGTATTTGGTGTTTATTATTTTTGGTCACGATCACGACAAGACTATTCCGATACTAGGGTTTTCATTAGCCATAAGTTAACATAACAAATAGGGCATGGATGAGTTATGCACGCTATATTTTATATATGTATAGCCATTAGGTAAATTCTCAAATGAATTTAATCCTCTTATTCATAATTGCGTGATGCTTTAGTTTTTTAACTGAAAAATGCCTACATACATTCATACATATACGTAGGTCTTCTTTAATTAGTGCATTATTATTGTTTTAATTTGAAAGTGAATCGCATGAACAACTTGAATTAGAGAAATGTTGTAGACTGACAATTGGCCTTGCGTAACTTTGTACTACATACATTTAAAAATTAATAACACTTTTATGAAATGCACATTACTTTTTGACATATGTATATAGGTAGGTAGGTAGTAAATAGTAGATACATACTTTGAAATACATCTTTGTTTTCTCTTTCTTGTATGCGTCCTTACTATGGTCATTCGTTCAATGTGCCATCCGGAGTATTTTACAATAGCTAATAACCCTCTAATGGCATCGTTGCCTTTGAGAAGACACTATTAATTATAGTACCAACATACACCTATGTACATAGGTATCAAATGAAATACAGTAAGTACTGTGCATTGAAATCTGAACACATATGTTATGGCTCTTATTTACGTAGGTATGTATGAACGTATACATACATACATACATATGTATGTATGTAGGATATTCATATTTGAATCGCTAAGATTAATAATACTAGTTAGTTCTCGCGTGGCCAGTATTCTTATATGTTTTAAACATTTGTTTGAGATAATCATGACACATTAAAATGAACTTATAAAAAACCTACATACATACATACATATGTATGTATGTATGTGTATCCTGCATACCGGATACACGTTACAGATGTGTAAGTTAGAAAATCCCAAAATAAATTATATTTTGTTCCAGACGTTTCAGAAGAACAAAGCATGTCTGGTTGTCGCCTTACATTCATAAACACATACAAGCCTGTATATACCTACATATTTACATATGTAGGTACTACGCAAATACGTATAGGTTCCTACATATTATATTGTTGATAAATACATGATTCGTTATACATATATTACATAATAAAAAAATAAATAAATAAAAAAAAAACACTAAGCTTATATTTTCAAAGTGTTAAATAAAAGTGTGCATAGGATGGCATGGCACACACGTGTGAACCCATTTTAAAGTCTGCACACCGGTATGTGATCGAAACGGAAATACCTATGGTTAGTTATTTACATAACTGGAACATACTATAGTGTAAAGCTCGCATTGCCAAGTAAATATATTTAGGTACCTAACACTTTTTGGAAGTTACGTTCATCTTAATATATTACTAATACTAAAATAGTTTATTAATACAACAAACTAAAAAAAAATATATTTAGACTTCCTACTACTACTACTACCTATGTACATACATATGTATGTATAGTCGAATTCACATAAGAAGAACATTTTTGTGCATGAATCATACACTTTTTACATCTAATCATATGGAGTGTATTGATAATTCAGGCCACAAAAATGTTCTTCTTATGTGAATTCGCCTATATGTACAAAGAATAATAATAAAGAACAACATGTAAATATTTATATCAACTGACGGACTACACTACGGTAGATACAAATATGTACCTATGTGCATATTTCAAATAGGTATGCACATATGTACATACAAGTGAACAAAACGTACATATTCAAATCTTAAATGACGGATAATCCAATCAGCAAGCATCACACTGCGTCCAACACTTTATTTTGGGCACTTTTAATTCATAATCAACAATAATATTAACTGCACAACGTACACTACACACAACTCGAACAAGCAACAGCTGTCACTGAACTGAACACTGAACCAACACCAACAACCAAGTTGCAGACTATAATATAAGACGGGCAACGGGCATCGGGCATAGACATCCGACAACGCCGCTAACAACATTTGTTGTTTGCTGATCTCTGCTCTGGTCTGGTCTGGTCGTGGTACGCGGTACACAGTAAACAGTGCACAGTACACAGTATACAGTATACCGTACACAGTATACAGTATACAGTATACA
>JADQWA010000434.1:0-31242 GCA_018344505.1 Nebria ingens riversi
TATATATATATATATATATATATATATATATTAAATTCCAAGTCTTTGAAATCGTTATTAAATAATAATATGCCTATATGTTGCATTCAATCACTATGCTTCTGGCATAATAGCAGTGTATCAATTTAATAACAGTGTACGTACTTACATGTAAAAGAGTATGGGTGGTCGTAATTGCAATTGAGATCCCGATTTTGATCGAAATTAATCAATAACTCCGAAACGGCTGCACTTACAATAAAAACCGTTACAATCAAAATGAAAGACATTCTTATTTCACACAACTTTTATTTGAAAACTTTTTCCAAAAAGTGCACCAATTACAAGAAAAACACTACTAAAATTATTTATGTTTCCTTTAATATCATTATTTTTTATTATAAATGTGTAAAATATAATAATTTGTAGGTTAAATATTGACAAATATATGTCAGTGACATTTAAATAATATTTATAACTATTTAACGAAGCATATTTATTATAATTAGCAATTTAGTTATTCGCATTAGCAAATTTTGATAGGAATTATTAGTGTATGTCAGTTAAAATTTCGTTTGAATATTTTTCAGAGCAAGGTTACCAATTGTATATAAATAAATATATATATCAGGTAGCCTTCGCGTTAGAAAATGCTAATTCTTATGACCTACAGTATGTTCCGCAAATAATGCGTGGAACGCAGAGAAATATTTATTGGTAATACTAGATCAAGTCAACCTTGGCCTTTGGCGGTCACACTTAACCATAGAATAAAGAAAATTATATAGAATGTCTAAAGTATTCTAAAAAATATATATTAGATATAAATTATAAAAACGGTCATTGGTGTTTTGCGCTGATGAATCATTTATTTGTGCTAAATCGTATAAAACAATCAAAATAGTATTTAATTTAACATAATTAAGTTTAAATGAATTATTTATTGGTACAAATAATGTTTAAATATGAATCAATTGTATAAATGTATATATTTAATTTGATTAATTTCGATTTAAAACGTTTATGAGAAAATTGCTACAGTTGGTAACACTGTAACTCTTCATAAACTGCCGGTGGCATGGTTTGAGGTTTAGTTCTGTGTTGTTATAACTATGTAATTTACTATACGTTTTGCTATTTTAATACTATTTATTAGTAATTCCGTTGAAATGAATGTGTTTGGTGTTTAATACAAGTTATTATTAAACAACAGTGCGATGTTGTCACTGTAATTCTATAGAATCGGGTGGTTTACAGTGGGGTTTATTTAATTTGTCACAAATGACGAAATCACAACGAGATTTTATCGAAATGTTGCCGATACTCGGAAGAAAGCGCCACCAATCGTAAGTTTTGACGTCATTTAAATGCATTTTTAATGTTATAAGAAGCTTTTCTAAAATAATGTTTCGAATAAGTTTTCCTTAAAGTGGCAACAATGCAATCTAACCGTAGTTAACAACATTTGTTGATCGCGCCATAAATCAGAACAAATCACTAACGTAAAACTATCATTAATAGTGAGATTAAACACAATCTTTTCATCATTTTAATTAGTAAATAACAATTTTAATTAATAAAATTAAAGTTGAACAGAGATTTTTGTGTTTAGACGGTGACCTTCACGGTTGTATGCAGGCATCATTCATTAGTTATAGGTTTTTTACGGCACCGTCTAATGTCAATGCGAAATTGTTTATTGCACAAGTATAAATTTGTCTGCGGGCGTTTTTCATACTAATAATATGCATATCCTATAAGTGTGTTGTAATAAGTATGGCCGTCTTACGTCTCTCTTACCCCTGCAGCGGATCTAGTAGCATTGTACTTGGAATCTTTTTCGAATAAATCACGGTCAAACAGGATTATTATTTGTTTATGATTTTACAGATGTAGTTTTGTTAGTTGAGTGATGAGGTTAGGTTTTTTTTAAAGTAAAAGCTTTAGACATATACCTATGCGATAAATAAACTATAAAATGAACATTTAAATAATTAAAATACTACATTTAATAAATAAACGTTGTGTTTTGTGTAGGAGTTTTAATTATTCATAAATTCATTCAACAAATATACTGGTAATATTAGTAGTGAATAACAATTTAGAAACTTGTACTCAAATAGGTATAAATATGAATATGCTCAAAAAAGTTATCTATTTTAGCCATCAGCCATTATTTTAACCATATAGTTAAATGAATAGCTTTTATAGCCCCTAGCGGCAGAGAAATGACTTGTTTTCTCCACTCGTCAGATTAGCTGTACGTAACGGCTTTTATATACATACATACATGCTTCAACTGTTTATAGTTAAAAATGTACCCCGGTTGCAGTTTGCGTTGGCGGCAAGTGCCTCGTCGGTGGCCGCCAAATATTTTACTTCCCCTACATTTATAATTTTTTTTTTTTTAATTTTTTATTTAAGTTTCTATACCTATATAGGTATAATAATAATTTTTAATTTGATTTCAAATTAGTGTTGAATTCTTATTGGGTGAAATCAAATCAGTAAGTGATTCACTTATAAGTTAGTATGAAATTAATATTCAACGCTCGTCTTTGTAAGAGTTAACAGATGTTTTAAAAACTGGTAAGCAATTTTTTTTTCCTGTTTCGGTTTTCGTCTTTTTAATTTATAAATTCCATAAAATTTGCGCTATAATTAAGCTATAGGTAATTATAGTTTAGTAATGCTGGTTAAATAACGTCGCGGCTCTCAGCTTTCACAAGTCGAATAAAAATGTACAAAAATCGGTTTGTGACGAAATTTTCGACGTTACCACGAACAGATTTCAGAGATTACACACACACTGGACGTTCATATTTATGGGAAAGACAGTCTCTAGTTTTTATTTAAGACTTGTGTTCGTTGAATAATAATAATAATCACACTTTTCTTTCTACACATTCATCTCAGAATATATCTAAGTTTTACGTCGTTTTCTTTCCAACAATTATCCACAATCAGAAACTAATAATTATTACATCTTCTAAACTACACGAAAATGTGGTTGTTTATTAAAATTATATTTCTTAACAGTGTTCATATTTAGAAGTAGTTATTCGGGTGCTGAGTTTATTTAGTCACAATTTATTTTACTTCGTCCGGGTGGGAGTGGAGCAAAGGGGGGTTATTACACGTGTGTTATGAACGCGTGTCTTATAGAGGGGGGTATAGAAGGGGGCATAAATGACCCCCATGGTGCAACACAACACCGCGACACAGCGGGGTTCCCTCAAAACAAACAAGTAACTTAAAATAATGTAGGTACTCTTGATCCACACTAAGTTTAGCATATAATGTGTTTCATTTGAATAAAACAATTTTAAGGTTGATTCAATTTTCTTCCACTGCCGCGATGCCTATATTTGTTTTGTTTCTTTTTCAATGTCTTAAATTAACGATTTTACGTACAAAATTGTTTTTTTTTTGTGTAAATCGTAGCCAATATTAAAAATCTACGTAAAGACATAAATATTAACTATTTTTATGTAAAAACGCAATTTTAGGGGCAAACATACATACATGCATACATACATGCATACATACATGCTTACATACATACATACATACAGTGCATACATACACACATACAGTGCATACATACATACATACATGCATACATACATACATACATACAGTGCATACATACATGCCTACATACATACAGTGCATACATTCAGTGCCTACATACATACATACATACATAAATACATACATACATACATACACACACACACACTATACATACATACATATTAACATGCAGCACATACATACATGCAACACATACATAGATGCATACAGTGCATACACACACACACACACATAGACACAGATACACACACACACACACACACACGCATACAGTGCATACACACACACACACATAGACATACATACACACACAGATACACAGACACACACACAAACACGCGCGCGCGCACCCATACATACACACTCACAAACACGCGCGCGCGCACACATGCATACACATTCACAAACACGCACACACACACCCACACACACACACACACACACACACACACATTCACATATATACATGCAGCATATATATACACACATGCATGCATACAAATATGTATACATAAACAACAGCATACAGATAACTAATGTATAGAGCGCTCTCTTCTCTCTCTAACTCACTCTCCCTCCCCACTCCTCCGCTGCCATCTCTCCTTCTCTCTGTGTTTTTTGCTGTATCCGTGTTTGTGTGCGTGTGACTTAAAGCTGCATTGTAAAATTTTGTTGGGGGCAGGAGGGTGGTGTGTGTGTATTTATATATTATATATATATATATATATATATATATATATATATATATATATATATATATATATATATATATATATATATATATATATATATATATATATATATATATATATATATATATATATATTTGATTTTCTTTCCTAATTAAAGTGCGTTACGTAGTAGGCTATGTATAAGAAAGTTCAGTGTGGGTCACTGTAGGTGTTGGTACGGTTCTGATAATAAAATAACCAAATTTAAATTACAATCAACAAAAAATGGTACCTTACAAAAACTGCAAATGTGAATGTAACATCTAAGCGTGTAACTGTTAATAACAAACAGTAGAATCAGTCGATTTAACCATAGTTATCATCGAAAGGCACGCTTTAGCATTTCCTGTCGCAATAATTAGATAATAAAGTGATTTTTACTGATTAACATCGATCAAAATTAGATATTTCCGCTTGTCGAAACTTTTAATTTATTTATACAACGCATAAATTAAATTGTATTCAACAATTTTGAACTCCCAAACGAAATGATTCATACATTTTGAATAAGTTTGAAAAAAATTAAATACTCGATTGTGAAGTATGATAAAAATGATAATTTAACCAAATGACTTAAGCAATGTGACATTTTAAAATTGAAACTCGCATTTGTAACCTTGATACTTGCAAATAAACTTACGAGTTTTGCGCAGAGGCAACTTTTGCACACGACATTTCGAAGGTGACGCACGGTTTTTTTTTTTTAAACTAAATCATATAAAAACCAAGGAAAAACATGCAAATATTTATGGAGCATTTAGATTTTTAATTAATTTAAAATCGTCATTTTATTATATAAAACAATTATTACAATCACAATTCAAAATGTCTTTTAAATAATGGACATCTATGAATAAATTAAAGGTGCACTAACCGCCAACTAAAGCTGAAACCTCGGTGGTTGATAAATAATAATTAATAACGCTTCCTTAACAGTTACAGTTTGAACCACATTTCTATAAATTGATTAAAGAATATTTGGATATACCTAAATAAACCAGTTTGAAATTTAATTTATTTTAGTTTAAATAATAAACTATTTTTTTTTATATATATATCAAGGGTATCAAATCTTTTTCGTTTATAAGGGTTCAATGTTTAAAGATAACATCGTATACGAACAGAGTTGTATTCAGAGACACTATATTATTATTGTTTCACCGTATGCATTAAGTATTCGTCTTCGATATAAAGCTGCGATTGACCATAATTTATTTAATTGTTGGTTTATGCGGATTGCTATGTAATTGATCGCATTGATTTTGTCTGTATGTATGTGTGTATGTATGTGGCTGTTTGTTTAGGTGTCTGTCTATGTTTGTATGTATATCTGTGTGTATGTATGTCTCTCTATATATCTGTATGTATGTATGTCTGTCTATATGTATGTATGTATATATGTATGTATGTCTATATATATATATATATGTATGTATGTATGTCTATCTGTATGTATGCGTGTCTGTCTGTACGTATGCCAGTATGTTTGTATGTATGCCTGTCTATATGTCTGTTTGTATGTATGTATATGTCTATATATGTATGTCTGTCTATGTTTGTATGTATCTATGTCGGTCTGTATGTATATATGTTTATATGTATGTTTGTATGCATGTATGTATGTATATCTATCTTTATGCATGTGTGTCTGTATATATGCCAGTATGTTTGGATGTATGTCTGTCTATATGTATGTATGTCTGTATGTATGTATATATGTGCATATGTATGTATGTCGGTCTGTCTGTTTATATGTTTGTATGTATGTATGTATGTATGTATGTCTATATATGTATGTATGTAGCTATGTGTGTATGTATGTATGTCTCTACATGTATGTATGTATGTCTATTTGTATGTATGTCTGGCTGTATGTTTGTATGTATGTATGTCTGTCTGTATGTATGCCAGTATGTTTGTATGTGTGTCTGTCTATATGTATGTATGCCTGTATGTATGTATATATGTACATATGTATGTATGTCGGTCTGTCTGTATGTCTGTCTATATGTTTGTATGTATGTATGTATGTCTATATATATATGTATGTAGCTATGTTTGTATGTATGTATGTATGAATGTCTCTGTATGTATGTCTATATGTATGTATGTCTGTCTGGCTGTATGTTTGTATGTATGTATGTCGGTCTGTATGTATGCCAGTATGTTTGTATGTATGTCTGTCTATATGTATGTATGTATTTTTGTATGTATGTCTGTATGTATGTATGTATGTATGTCTATCTGTATGTTATGTGTCTGTATGTATGCCAGTATGTTTGTATGTATGTCGGTCTGTATGTCTGTCTGTATGTATGCCAGTATGTTTGTATGTCTGTCTGTCTATATGTATGTATGTTTGTATGTATGTTTGTATGTATGTTTGCATTTATGTATATCTGTATGTTTGCATGTATGTGTTTCTGTATGTTTGCATGTATTTCTGTATGTATGTATGTATGTATGTTTGTATGTATGTATGTATTTCTGTATGTATGTCTGTCTGTCTGTATGTTTGTCTATATGTCTGTATGTACTTCTATGTGTGTGTGTGCGTATTTTTGTACGGCTTTATGTTTGTGTGTATGTATGTTTGTAATTATGTATACATTTATATATGCATTTATGTATGTATGTATGTATGTATGTATGTATGACTGTATAGTTTGTTCTGTAAAAAGATATGTTTAATTAAAATGTTGTTCAAGTACATTCGGATTTGGGTTTAATCTAAGTTCAAAAAAAAAAAAACAATTTAATCTAATTCTAATCTTGGTCAAGTGATTCCGTTTAAAATTCGAGTTACGTGATGTGCATCAGTAACCACATGTAACGTAACAAACGAAAACGCAAAGGACAAACACGCACAAAAGTAAAGATATCATTTCCGACAACTCAGTGACATATTTGGTTACATTTGAATTTTTTTCCTTTCGTGTCTTCGAAATACTTAATTCGTTGATGAAATATTAAGAAACACATTTCTTCATAATAACTGGTATATGTGGACATAAGATACGTTATCTCCACAAATAACGGTGATTCTGTGAGAAAAATAAATAATACATTTCTGACATTTTTTTTTATTATTATTATTGCGATTTGATTGATAGTAAAAATTCTGCTACTTCCGCAATCTTAAAAATGCTATCTTCACTTGAATTTTAAAACAAAACCATCTCACATTCAAAATGGTTTTTATATAATTTCATAATAACCGCTATAAATTCGATTCTAATTTTGAATTTAATAGTTGTGTAATAGTGAAACACAAAAAATTGTTGATGTATGTACTTAAAAGTAGTTGGTACTACTGAGCTAGAGTACCACTTATATATTTGTGCTATGTTTAACCATCAGAAGCTTATTAAGTAATTATATTTGAGAGATTTCTAAACCTACTCGAATATTTAAGTAAAAGTAAACATCTTATTGACTATGTAATTAAAATGATTTTTCGTATTATGAAGTGTATAACTTTTTTTGGCGGTAATAATAATTGATTTGAATAAATAATTCAAACTAAATACTTCCCTGTACGCAATCGTGTGAAATAGACTAACTAGGAACGGGCCGCAACCATAACTAATGGCATTCAAAAAACCTCGTTAGTTAGTGACTTGTATATGTCCGCGGTGACTAAAATGACACTTACAGATTACACTTTACCATCATTGTGACTCTTTCACAACAACCCGAAACAGGTAGACGTTTCGAATGGTCTACACACGACACACACACACACACACACACACACATTCAACATGTGCTTGCTCACAAACACACTAAACATTCACAAATAAAGCACACATACGCTCAAAACGCGCAGAAAATACACACACACACACACACACACACAGCAACATTAACAACACACACACGCACGCACACACACATCATCACATGCACCGACTAACACACACACACACACACGTATGTACACGTGCATAGGAACATTCAAAATTGCCAACAACAAACGATAAAAATACCGATAGTACAAGTAATAAATATAAGTTTACAAAATCCAGTCACTGAGCCATGGATAACAGGACACTAAAATCGCAGTACAGGAAGATATTACGAAATTTCATTTTAAAAAAAACACACACAAACGTACAAATAATAACATCAGGTCATAAATCATCGAACAAGTTGTTGTTGTTGTTGAAAAATATTTTTTCATTAAATTTTATTGCGGAAATAAATAATGGTTAAATATTTATTGTCTATTTTGTATACATGTATTTCTTAATTACCTAAGTTAAGATGTGCACAATTAAGAAATTATTAACAATTTGAAAACTAAAGCTATTTTTTTAATCTTTCTTCAGTATTAAATAAATTGAAGAACATTTATTTATTTACTTGTAAATTACGTATGTATTTTTGTAAATTTGAACACATTTGAAATGACGTCACCACAATACATAATACAGCGTCTTCGAACCGGTCGCAGTAGTATTCATTCATAAAAGGTGAGTCTGGTTTACACTAGCTCAATCTTCATTCAATATATATATATATATTTATATATATATATATATATATATATATATATATATATATATATATATATATATATATATATATATATATATATATATATATATACAGGGTGTTGAACCGTATGTACATACATACATACAAGCGAACGAAGAATACCGTAATGTTGGTCGTCTGTAACTTCTTTTATTCTTTCCCATATCATCTTTATACGTTATTATGACTGTTTCTTTGAGATACATTTTCTAATTGAGGACTGGTTTCGCTTTACAGCTATTTTACACTATAGTTATATTCCACATAGAATTGTTTCGTTGGTAGTACTGTCACGTGCTGAACTCACTTTTCTAATAATTATAATTTTCATATTTATCAAAATTAGTTTCTAGAAAATAATAAATAATTGACACCCACATTACAGTTTATGCGGTAAAAAAGTCGAAACAAAAAATCGTACGCGGTCGACTAAATTGTTTACATTTATAAAACCGGTAATCATTCCGGAAACATGAACCATATCAAGCTGGCTATATAAACTGAAGGACACTACTTGATATTATCTTGTATGTATAGGTATAAAACATGTTTAAATTCTGCAATGACATTTTACGACACAATTTAAGCTAAAAATGAAAATATTAGACTTAATTGTATGTTCGAGTTTTGCCTTTTTTTTTTTCATAATATTTGTATTTTAAAAGAAAACACAAAATTTATATGATTTACATTTTTTACCGGGCCTCAATTCCAGTTGACGGCTAGTGCACCGTCGGTGACCGCCAAATATAATACTTCCCCCTACATTTATGATATTCTATCATGCCCACTTTAGATATTTGTTTGTTCAAATCGAACTTTTTTTTGCAATGCTTCGAAATTTAAGTACTACTGCGTATAATAAATTAAAAATTTTCAATTATTTACAAATATATTGAATCAACCAAATGATTTAAAAATTAATTAAATTTGCTTCAAATAGATTTTAAATACTAAAAAATTGATTGGATTATAATTATTGAAATTTGATTGATGATCATTAAATCGTGCTTGATTTTAATTTAATATTAAATTAATATTTATATATATATAAATATATATATTTATATATATATATATATATATATATATATATATATAAAAAAAAAACTTTTTCCTCGAAATAAATCCATGTTAGATTTATTAAATCAACTGTTTATTACATTTAAGTATAATATTTATTATACATGCATACATACATACAGTGCATATATACATACATACATACATTGCGTGCATGCATACATACATATATGCCTGTTTCCATGGATTAGGGTAGCAGAAAACGTAAGAGATCTAATTATGAAATATATTTATGTATTATTTGCGACGTTTGCACATTTTAAGTCTTGATTATTGTTAAGCAGACTTAATAAAGTTTGTTAATTCATAATTGTGTAAGGAATGATTTAAGGCAGTTAAGTGGTAACATATGTTTCAGGTTTTCATTGTTAAGCAGAGTATAATTTAAAAATAAAGTGTACTAAGTAAAAATTAAATATGTATGAGTTGGAAACTATTGGTTTGTAACCAGTTTTGAAGTGGTTAACCATATATAAAGTTGTGCAGCTCATTGATATTTGAATTCATTATTTATTACCAGCATATTTGCTGTTTGCGATTGGAATGTCAGTTATGGTATTTTCTTTTGCGGTTTACTTGTAATTTTACAAGAAAAAATATTTAATTATGTTATTAAAGTCATTTATAAATTATCCGAAAGAATTTATTACTAATTGTACATTTTCCAATCGTCAGAAACTACGATAGCTGCGACAGTACTCGAAGGTCATTATTTCAACCCTGAAGCTACTTTATAATAAATGTTTAGCACTTAAAATATTCGCATCTTTTAATCCATATTTTGAATATTTCAACACAGTTATGTCTGTATGTGTGTATAGGCAGCTCGGAATAGCTTGAACCCTGATATTCGTAAAAGAAAGACTGATAATACGAGAATATAAATCGTATTCACCAATTGAAAGTAGTAGTTTACTTAGTAGACGTTTTCAGTTTTTGTCTATTTTAAGCAAAACTATGCGTTATTTCAAAAATATGCTTATTTAGTAAACGATAGGGAATACAATTGTCTACACTTTTTGTTTGAATTTTTTTTAAAATAGCTTCCGGTTTCCGAGTGACTAACCAAAAGTGGTGGTTTATTTGTAGACTTTTTCAGTTTTTGTCTATTTTAAGTAAAACCAAGCGTTATTTCAAAAAAATGCATATTTAGTAAACAATAGGCAATATAATTGTCTACCCTTTTTATTTGAACATTTTTTTGAAATAGCTTCCGGTTTACAAGTTATAATTCACCATCTGTAAATGGTATCTTCCTTGTATGCATTTTTAGTTTTTGTCTATTTTAAATAAAACCAAGCGTTATTTCGTAATATACCTATTTAGTAAACGATAGGAGATAAAATTGTCGACACTTTTTGTTTGAACATTTTTTTGAAATAGCTTCCGGTTTACGTGCTACGAACGTTCAAACCACTTATATACGAAAATCTAGTGCAGGACATTGCAGATAAATATTAATTTAATTCCCAGAGCATGTTTAAAATAATAACAAATTGATTTATTTAAAAACAATTTCTATAGTGTAATACACTCTTTTGGCTCCAAACCACCCGCATTTCAACCCCTAATTAACATTACTTTCCATTCGAACACAATAAAAAGTATCCGGCGACTAGAAGTGTGGTTTACTGGTGTGTACTCGCGCGCATGCGCAAATGCGCAATACTAGAGCTGCAGGGTAACACATAAGTCTACGCTGTTTACATGTTGACGATTTATTGTTCTGTATATAGCCTCACTTATATCTACTGTTGAAACTATTTACGTAAAGATACATTGTCTAATATACTGAAACAAAAATTATTTATGTAGCCTTGAAACATGAATTTCAATTCACTCCCTGAAGGTTTTTTGCAAAACTTGTAAAATTAATAAAACTAGTTACTTTTTAAAACTTAAAGCAGACCTTAAATTAAAGTAGATATACTGTTAACATGAACTAAAATTGAATTATGAATACCGAATTGTTGTCATTTTAATACGTGATGATTTAAAAATAGACGAAACAAATTTCACAATTTTAAACCGCAGTCGCATTTCTTAGAAGATATTATCGCGTATAAAATCAGAAAGTGTTTGTCCTTTTATGGATGAAATTATTTACGATACGATTCAAAATCGCTTCGCTAATGTTATTATTATTATCATATTTTTTTTTTATAAAACTATTTCTGTGATCTTAATTTTTATTAGTCAATAAATTTATATTGTTATTAATTTTATAAGAAAGTTTCGTAAATATATTCCGTGTCTAGACGTAAATATGAAAAAAAACTTCTTAGAATTTCTCAAAAAGTCTATTTAGTATTTTTTACTACGTATAAGAACGTCTACGTATAAGAAAACCCCGAAATATAATATTACAATTAAATACCTAAAAGTTGTATACGTAATAGAATATTTAAATTAATATCTAAAATATATTCCTCCCTTAACACCCCCTTCCCCCCCTAACTGTCGAGAATATCCGACCAACCAGCCCCAATAGAGTAACAAATAAACAATACAAGCAGCGATAGATAGCCCGAAGCAAAGAAAGAAAAATTTCCGTTCAAATAATAATAATAATATATGTATTATTATAATTATAATAAATACAAACGGCTATAAGCGTTGACGACGTTGAAGCCCACCCACCAATTCGCATTTCGCATCCTATTTGCACAATACGATCATAATTTAACCCGATTCAATATATCATCTTCAGTCACCGGCTGCAAACGCTACAATTCATTCGAAAATTGCCTATAAGTCATTCCACTTGGGATTTGTTGCCGTATACGTGCCACGTATACCTACACTTGTTAATGTTTGTCTACTTACAACGCGCTGAACATATTCGTTTTTAAAGTTGATAAAAACAGTCGAAACGCGGCCAAAGTTAGAATTGGGGCCTTATGTGTTATAGATGCATTAGTGATTTGTGTTGATAGCCGAAAATGGAGTGTTATGGTGATGGTTGAAAGTGGAATCAAGTATAGTGTAATCAATATGGTATCTATGAGCGATTCTTTGCTGAGCGCTGTACATACATGTGCACAACTTATGATTATTATTAGTATCCATTCTGTTCCACTCGTCCATACTCTATGGACAATGGATAAGTGGGTGGATGAAGTCTGTGAATGGAGTTCAACTATGGCTATGTGTGTGTGTGTGTGTATATATATGCGATTTTTTTTTAAAAAGAAAAATAAATATCTAAAGTGGGCAGAACTTTCTTTTACGTTCATGATAGAATTTCATAACTGTAAGGGGAAGTATAATATTTGGCGGCCACCGACGGTGCACTAGCCGTCAACTAAAATTAAGGCCCGGTTACATTTTCAAATAATTTTTTTTTACATTTATATTTATACGTGTGTCGGGCGTGTATGTATGTATGTATGTGTGTGTGTGTGTGAGAGAGAGAGTGAGTGGGGGCGGGAGGAGGATATGTATTTAAAGGAAAACAAATTTTTAACGTGGGCATAACTTCCTTTTACGTTCATGAACGAATTTCATAACTCTAGGGAAAGTATAATATTTGGCGGCAACTGACGGTGCACTAGCCGTCAACAAAAATTGAGCCCCGGTTAAATTTTCAAATAAATTTTTAATTTATTTTTGTAATTTTTATATAGATATAGATGTACGTGTGTGTGTGTGTGTGTGTGTTTTTAGCTTTATTTATTTACACTCAAATTCGAAACATCTCTTATTACTTCATATAAAAAAAATTTTAAAATCATAAAAATGTATACAAAAATAATAAATATTTTTAATTAAAGTCCAAAACTTAAATTACATTCGAATTAAATCATAGAGCAAATAAAATAAATAACAACATATTTAAATAGGACATTCCAACTATCATATTATTCATTAAACAAATATTTCCGTTTATAGACTAACATATTCTTAGAAATCTTAACCGCAACAAACTTGATTATTTTTGCAACAATTCCACACAAAATACTCGTGTATATATGTATAGAAAGTATCAAATAACAATTGAAAAATCGAGTGTCACTCAAAACAGAGTACAGTCATTTGTTTTCCGTGCTTCTGAACACATAAAATTGAGAAATGTCCCTGTCCGATGATCAAACCACCATCTAGTCTTTCAAGCACTCTATAAAACAGTGGTTTTGAAACTTTTATTTACTAGACCACCCACTTGTATAGGGTTAACAGGCGTTTTATAAATTGCATCTGACTACAGAGAATAATATTAATTTCTCTAGAAGTCTTTTCATGTCAAAACAAATGATTTATATTTTTAGGTAGAAATTTATCTTTTTAGAAATATAATTTAATACTTTTCATTCCAAACCAGACCGGATATAACATTTATCAACTTACACTTGAAATATTTGTTTACACATTTATATTTAATATAAAAAAATATATATTACTTTAATTATTTAATTAACGCTTCATTAAATAAATAAAACAATAGAAAATATTTAAAATTTATTATATAAGGTGGACCATTTGTTAGCTTCTTTTTCAAATGTATGTCATTTCGACAGCTTGCAACACTGACGCGCTTCATAGACATGTAGCGCCAAACCTCCGTACAGCAGAGGTTTAACACTACATATCTATCAATGTCAAGCGCGTCAGTGTTGCAAACTGTCGAAAAAAAAAAAAGAAGCTACCAAATGGCCCACTCTATCTAATGCAAGAGAATAATAATAAATGAATTAAAATTAAATAAGTGATAAATAATAATTGAACCAAGCTTTTTTTATGTTTAAACAAATATATGTGAATATTAGCAATGAAAGGTGATATGATTAATTTAACCTTAAAAACATTTATATATATATAATAAGACGTAAATAAATGATAATTATCAAACCGATAATTAATACTAATCAATGATAAATGTGACAATCTATGTACACACGTAATAAATTCATTATTGATATGATTGTAATAACGTTAGTTATAATTGCGCGAAATTGTGAACAGGTGTTGATTATTTTTTGAGAAACTATGTATATAAATATGATGTTTTTTTTTTCAAAAATGACCTCGTCTTAATTTTTAGTTTATGGTAGATTCAATTTGGAAGCTATTGTTCGACAATGGTTTATTTTTATCTTTGTTGGTAAATATTTCAAAAGCGTAGAAACTATTTTTCAATTAATGTTATTATTTAGGTATGTTATAAACATATTTAGTAATAAATATCTGTAGTGTAGCTATATAGATATATTTAAGATAGAATAAATTGTTTATTAATAAACAAAATTATTATATTATATTTATTAATATTTCTATAATAATGCAATTTTTAAATAGTTTTAAATAAATCATCACTTGTTTCGAAGCATACTTAAATAGATTAAAAATCACGAAATTTCAAACATTTATAGCACGTAAACCGGAAGCTATATCAAAAAAACTTTTCAAACAAAAAGTGTAGACAATTATATTGCCTTTCGTTTACTAAATAAGTAAATTTTCGAAATAACGCTTGGTTTGCCTTAAAAACGACAAAAACTGAAAAATGGTTACACATAAACAATACAATTTTCGAATAGGTGTCGAAGCATACTTAAATAGATTAAAAATCACAAAACTTCAAACATTTATAGCACGTAAACCGGAAGCTATATCAAAAAACTTTTCAAACAAAAAGTGTAGACAATTATATTGCCTTTCGTTTACTAAATAAGTAAATTTTCGAAATAACGCTTGGTTTGTCTTAAAATAGACAAAAACTGAAAAATGCTTACAAATAAACAATGCAATTTTCGAATAGGTGTTGAAGCATACTTAAATAGATTAAAAATCAAAAAATTTCAAACATTCATAGCACGTAAACGGAAGCTATATCAAAAAACTTTTCAAACAAAAAGTGTAGACAATTGTATTGCCTTTCGTTTACTAAATAAGTAAATTTTCAAAATAACGCTTGGTTTGTCTTAAAATAGACAAAAACTAAAAACGGCTACAAGTAAACTACCACTTCCGGTTGGTCAATTGTTGCAGAAAACTAATCACACAGGCACACACAGACAGAGAGAGATAGTATGAGGGTTGGAGGAGGGGTGAGGGGGGGGGTCGAGAGAGAGAGAGACTTACACACATAGTCAAACATCCGTATTCAAATGTTTAATAATTTTACGGACACACACACACACACACACACGCGCGCGCGCGCAGATAGAGAGAGAGAGAGAAAGATACAGAGAAACAGCTGTGTTTAAACGTTAAATATACCGCTGAAATCAGATATTTTTGTTAAAAATCCGAGTTAAAAGTATTTCGTGCTAACAATACTTCATAAATAAGAAAGTAAAAATCCCTACATACATACATATATAATTGAAGTATTGAAAATGAATGTTTAGCCAAACGAATTGAATGATTTTCGACAATGACTAATCTTATTGTTTCATTTGATGGTTTCGAATCACACAATAAATACTATAATAACTAAAGGATCAATGGTGTGACTTAGCATATTAGGATTTGAAAATTTAATTTCAAAAGGCTCCCATGCTGGTCTAAAGCAGACACAATAGCCATAACAGATACATGCATACATACATACGCAGATGAATGTGAGTGAAATAGTGTTTATGTTGGTCATAATACTATACTAAGCCAAGACACCCACGCCACTCAGCCAGCCAGCCAGCCAGTCAACCAACCAACCAACCAACCAACAGACCACTTTCTTATTTCTTGGTTTACCTTAGGTAATATACAGGTTTCCATCCATTGTCTGTTCTCTAGCTAACAGTATGTATACATATACATATGTATGTATATATGGTCTACTCTTGCACAGATACACGTTGAGGACATTTTTAAATGCCATTTAGAAACCAGGCAGAGGGGTCTTAAGCTGCATTTAACACTTTTATTATTACCACTAACATTCGAGCCACTATTTTTCACATATTTCTAACTATATTTCAAATTACAACCCTTCAAATTTAAAATACACGAAAACACCCTTAGCTAATACGTCATACATACTCATAATACGTCATAAGTACTTATAATACGTCATAAATACCCATAATACGTCATATATACTCATAGTACGTCATAAATACTCACAATACTTCGTAAATACTCAAAATACGTCATAAATACTCAACATACGTCATAAACACTTCATAATTCGTTATAAATATTCATAATACATCTTAAATACTCGTAATACATATAATAAATACTCAAAATAGGTCATAAATACTCACAATACGCTATAAATACGTATAATACGTTATAAATACTCATAATACATCATAAATACACTTAATATGTTACAAATATTCATAATACATCATAAATACATTAAACATACTCATAATACGTCATAAATACTCTTAATACGTCATAAATACACACAATACTTCATAAATACTCATAATATATAATACATATTCATAATACGTCATAAATATCACAAAAACTACTCCTCAGTGCGGGTTGCGTATGCATAGGGGCTTTATTAATTAAATTTTAATCATTAACGTAAAAGTGCATTGAGAAAAAGATATGTCATTGTATTTAAATTAAGAAAGGTGATTGGTTTACAAAGTATATTTACTACAACTATAAATATATTAACTGTTAATATTTGTATTAATACTGTAGTAGCGAATGTAATATTAGCAACATACGTGTAGACCTTTTGTCCGGGCCTGTAAGGGGGCCACAATTCACCCATACGTCTTACGATACGGGTCACTTGTTTGCGGCATAGTTTACGACGATAATTACGCTACGAAGAACAATCTTTAGTAGGCACAGCGACGGGTCACTAGGCGGTACCACTAAACACGCACACACACGCACGCGAACTCGTACGTCACGCGCAGACTGAGTTACGCGCCCAGAACATTGCATATCCGTATATACATATGTGTGTTTTATTTAACTTGTAAAAGCCTATACAGTCAATACACTAGAAATATTCTAACAATATATATAATAAAACTATGTTTAACTAAACTGAAGAACTAACTAATATATGTTGATATAGGATGGGCCATTTATTAGTTTGTTTTTGAAGTGTGTCTTATTTCAACAGTTTGCAATACTGACGCGCATTGTTCAAGTATAAAACGATGCATTTTTTACAGCGGAGGTTTGACACTACATATCTATTAATGTCAAGCGCGTCAGTGTTGCAAACTGTTGAAATAACATGTATTTAAAACAGAAACCAATAGGTGGGCCAGCCTATATATGTATGTATATAAAATTCGTTTGTTTTAAAAAATGTACCCCGGCGTCAGTTTTAGTTGACGGCAAGTGCACCGTCGGTTACCGCCAAATATTATAATTCCCCTGCAGTTATGAATTTTTTTTTAAATTTGTGTTTATATATATATATATATATATATATATATATATATATATATATATGTATATATAATCGCTAATAATAATAACAATAATTTTGAATCGCCTTATAAATAAATAAATATATGTATCTAGTAATTCTTTCTGCAAAAGTAATACTGGTAGATATAGATTTGAATCAAATAAGCTGAGCTTAAATCGGAATAATAGAAATGTTGTCAGAAACAAATCGATTAATCAGATTTAGTCGAGTAGCAAGTAGCTGGAGGTTGGAGAACATGAATGTGGTCTGAGTCTGAAGAAGATTACCTACTCAGAGAGAGAGGAAGATGGTTGTGATAAGCGGTGCTTTGTTATGAATAATTTCGCATCCTCCTGTAGATTTAAAAATCGAGTCAATCAAGCAGCAAGCAAGTTTATCGTGACAGATCACTTTGTGTCCGGCTACCGAATGGTATGACGTCCGCTTCGGCTCTGGACTTCATTCCAAATGCATTGAAACGGTAATGGGACACTTTATTATTGCCCATCAATTGTGGCCACGGCCCAGACATATTCACATCTTCAACCTACACTGATTTCATTGGACACATATAGATTATTATTTCAGACAAATTGAAAACGAAATTATTCTTATATCCTGTTTCTTCTTATTTTTATTTTCGGTACTGACTTCATCGAACACATTCATATTTATTTATATCTGACGCATTCATAACTAAACTATTTTTTATTTCTTCTTCTTCTTTTCACCTTTTTAGTACTGATTTCATTGAAGATAAATAAATTAATGCAAATATATTATCAGAAGGATAAAATCTATATCTAAATTTACATTCTTTATCTTATTTTCAACTTTTTATACGCATTTCATCAAACATAAATAAATATGCAATTATGTCCTTCTTCTTCCTCTTCTTCGTATTCTTCTCCATCATCGTCTTCTTTTCATTTTTTTTATTACTGATTTCGTCAAACACAAATAAATATGCAATTAAATGAGAGGAATAAAAACTTCTTCTTCCTCTTCTTCTTCTTTTCGCTTTTTTATTACTGTTTTCATCAAAGATAAATAAATATGCAATTATATCAGAGGAATAAAAACTATATTATTTACATACTATTTCTTCTTCTTTTTCTTGTTCTTCCTCTTCTTTTTCTTCTTCCTCTTCTTCTTCTTTTCGCTTTTTTATTATTGTTTTCATCAAAGATAAATAAATATGCAATTATGTCAGAGGAATAAAAACTATATTATTTACATACTATTTCTTCTTTTTTTCTTCTTCTTCTTCTTCTTTTTTTCGCCTTTTTATTACTGTTTTCATCAAAGATAAATAAATATGCAATTATATCAGAGGAATAAAAACTATATTATTTATATACTATTTCTTCTTTTTCTTCTTCTTCTACTTCTTTTTCTTCTTTTGCCTCTTCTTCTTTTGACCTTTTTATTACTGTTTTCATCAAAAATAAATGAATATGCAATTATATCAGAGAAATAAAAACTATAATGTTTACATATTATTTCTTCTTTTTTATCTTCTTCTTCTTCTGCAGCATAATTTTTTTCTTTTTACCTTTAGTACTGATTACACCGAAGATATATAAATATGGAATAAATTAACAGAAATCAAAGTTAAATAATCTGTACATAGTATTTCTTCTTCTTCAGCATCATTGCCTTCTTCTTTCATTTTCCCTTTTTTTTTTGTGTAAAACAAATTCTTTTGAATGGTCTGAAATTAGAATAAAAATGGACAAGTTTAATTTAAAAATGATTTCCAAAATAATACCTCTAATTTTGGTCGTTTTTTGAATGACTGTAGAGGTAAATGTTGGGTATGGAGGACGAATGAGTATCGTAGTGTTCGTTTAAGATTCCTAGAAACATTGTAGTATATTTGTCCTTCGTAAATATAATAATAACCATACTAACAAGAATATCTTTAAATGGTATATTGTTAATAACAAATTGCTTTGAAATAACGATTTATAGACGATAATTATAGTTATAAAATTAATTGAAATACTTAATAATATAATGTTTTGATCGGTAGCCAACTATATACATTTATTATTTATTATGTTCACAATTTCCAATATTTGTTTTTATAAATGTCAAACTATTTACAAACATTTATGCAGGTACATATATATATATAAACAAATATCCGAATTTAACAACTGCATCTTTAATAAATATTCATTTCCCCTTATTACTATATATTCCGAACGATATAACGCTTAAAACATATATAACAAAAGTAATTTTAAATGATTTAAATAATTTTCGTGAATAAATAGCAAAAATAAAAAACAACTCTATTCGCTTTTTAAAATTCAGTATTCATGAAATGATAAGTGTTTAGATAAAAAAAAATAAACAAGTTGCTTGGAGTAGATGAATTTCGGATACAAGTATGTATTTTTTGTGCACACATGTGACGTCAGAGGCGTATTGACTGACCTATACCTGGAGGGCTGGGCGCAGAAAAGAAATTTGTGTTCTCACTACACAATATATTATATTAGTAGTTTCTAATTTTATAACTTTTATATATGAATTGGTATGTATATCAATCAGAAAATTGTGAATGAATTATTTAGTTAAACAGTTGAGGTATTTGTTGTTGTATGAAAATGTAAAATATAATAATTAAATTAATGGTATACATAGATTTGTAACAATTGTCATCCGTCTAAACATCCCACGGTATTCTATTCTTGGTATAAATAAGCCTAATATAATGACTATGTTCAACCTTATGTATTAGTAGATATTTGATCTAGACACTATTCAAAAGAACCGACGAATTGTTTCTGAGCACGTGTTAATAATGACACAGTGTGTGTGTGTGTGTATGTATAGTTATTATGTTATGGGTGGCCCTGGACCTACACGAGTATTTTTACACTTAAATCTGCCATTAACTGTCGCCTAAGAGTTCAACACTGAGATATATTGAGTAATAAACGTATAAAATGTTGGAAATTTCAATGCTGTGTATCGTATCTAAAGTATCGATGTTGGTGTATCTTATATAACGGTTATAACTTAGCTTGGTTATCATAAGTCACTACAAATATCGCTTTTATATTATTTATTTTAGTCTTTTTCCTATTTTATATACAGAGTCGTCTTCAGAAATTATTTTATATATAAATATAAATATATATATATATATATATATATATATATATATATATATATATATATATATTATATACCTAGGTATAACTACAAAATACGTTTGATTTAAAAATGTGCCCCGAGCCCAGTTTTATTTGACGGCCAATGCACCGTCGGTAGCCGCCAAATATTATGCCTCCCCTACAGTTATGAAAAAAATAATTCATTTGAGTTTCTATATATATAAGTATATGATAAAAAAAAGAAGAGGAGGAGGAGAAAGAAGAAGAAAGAATAAGAAGAAGAATAGGAAGAAGAAAAAATAGTATGTAAATAATATATAGCATATATATAAATGCTATATATTATTTACACCCCAAATTTTCTTTTCTTCTTCTTTACTTTTTCTTCTCCTCATTTTTCTTCTTCTTTTTCTTCTTCCTCTTCTTCCTCTTCCTCTCTTCTCTTCTCTTCTTCCTCTTCTTCCTCTTCTTCCTCTTCTCCTCTTTACTTCTTCTTACTCTTCTTCCTCTTCTTCCTCTTCTTCCTCTTCTTCCTCTTCTTCCTCTTCTTCCTCTTCTTCCTCTTCTTCCTCTTCTTCCTCTTCTTCCTCTTCTTCCTCTTCTTCCTCCTCTTCTTCCTCTTCTTCCTCTTCTTCCTCTTCTTCCTCTTCTTCCTCTTCTTCCTCTTCTTCCTCTTCTTCCTCTTCTTCCTCTTCTTCCTCTTCTTCCTCTTCTTCCTCTTCTTCCTCTTCTTCCTCTTCTTCCTCTTCTCTTCTTCCTCTTCTTCCTCTTCTTCCTCTTCTTCCTCTTCTTCCTCTTCTTCCTCTTCTTCCTCTTCTTCCTCTTCTTCCTCTTCTTCCTCTTCCTCTTCTTCCTCTTCTTCCTCTTCTTCCTCTTCTTCCTCTTCTTCCTCTTCTTCCTCTTCTTCCTCTTCTTCCTCTTCTTCCTCTTCTTCCTCTTCTTCCTCTTCTTCCTCTTCTTCCTCTTCTTCCTCTCTCTTCCTCTTCTTCCTCTTCTTCCTCTTCTTCCTCTTCTTCCTCTTCTTCTTCTTCTTCCTCTTTTTCTTCATCTTCTTCTTATTATTCTTCTTCTTAATCATTTATAGGTATATAAAGAAACTCAAATGAAACAAATTTTTCATAACTGTAGGGGAGGTTATAATATTTGGCGGCTACCGACGGTGCATTGGCCGTCAAATAAAACTGGGCTCGAGGTACATTTTAAATTTGTATGTGTTTATTTATTTTTATATATATATATTATATATATATATATATATATATAATAATATTTGATATATTTGTGTTAGATAAGTATACAATTATCTAAGTAAATATCATAAATAGTTTTTAAGTAGATTAGAATATTTATGTATAATTGTATACCGGTATAAAACAAAGAAAAATACTTAAATATAAGCAAATATTAGCAGCAAATAAATTCATATCCGTTTGTTACAGACAAATAGTCAATTCCGTCAAAAGTCTAAGTATGTTTCAACTATAAATCCGACGTGTTTTATATTTCTACGTAAAAACACCATTTATTATATTTCGTTACCTTATCTACTTTAAATTATAAACTAGTCACATTTACGATCAGAACTAATCAAAGTATTATAAAAAAACACTTTTGGTACACATATAAAATAAATTAGTACTAGCTTTAATTCGTAGATGTACTAGTTCTTGAATAAAACCCACAAAATAACATTTTAAATCACAATTAGTGCTTAAAAAATAGTTTAGAAATCAAGACAAAAAACATCTTGAATTAAAAGTAAAGAAAGTCAAATAATTCAATTTTATTTGTTGTTTTATTTTGAAATCAAAAGTGAAACGAGTCCGCTGAGCCGGCTGATTTATGTGTATCATTCGGTCAGTAAAAAGAAAGAAAGAAAAAAACGCACAGATAAAATAGATTAGGTGATTCGTGGCACGTGCGTGGGTGTACAACTTCTTAAACTACCGTTAAACCAGTTGCCTAACATCCAAATTAAAAAATAAACGTACTCTTTTTGTTCAGTTTCTCCATTTCTAATTTATCTATTTATATTCAAGTACCTCGAAATTCTCAATGTATGACTAACCGTTTTGCTATATATTTATTACTTATTTTTAGTGACCTCATCAATTCGTTTCCATTTAGGTACTAGAAGTTCATTTTATCATTGCTCGGAACTTATTTTATATATATATATATATTATATATATATATATATATATATATAAATAAACACAAATGGAAAATTTAAAAAAATATATTTTATAATAGCAGGGAAAGTATTATATATGGCGGCCACCGACGGTGCACTGGCCGCCAACTAAAACTGAGCCCGGAGTACATTTTTAAATCAAACGTATATTGTAGCAAAACAGTTTTATATAGTCTGAGCGCAAACAAAATAGAATAAATATAGTATACTTTAGCACCAAGTAATATAATAAAGAGTGAAAACACCTTTGATAATTTAATAATGGCTTTTAAGGACGTTTCCCTTTTGTGAAAAGATAAAAATCACCCCTTAATCTGTGGTTACGCCATACTAATGTATTTGATAACGATCGCATGCACGTCAAATGACTATTAAAGCAATGTACTCCGTTCTAGACCTATACATCCCCAATTACTTGCCTTCCCCCTAACCCTAGGGGACTCGTCACCCTAACTAATAGGTACTAAATACTCTGTCAACTTACATACACGTTACGTACGCATACCATAAATATACATTAACATATTAATAACGGTAATGCATCAATTTCAATCAATTTTTAACCTTTTTTCTTTTATTACCCTAATTGTTAATTCATTTGAATCAATTATTCCACAATTAGAAACACTTTTTGTCTGTATGTCTGCCTGTGTATGTATGACAGTCTGTATGCATGTCTAAAGTCTGTATGCATATCTGTATGTATGTATGTGTGTATGTATGTGTGTCCGTGTCTGTATGTCGGTGTATGTATGCACTGTATGTATGTATGCCTATCTGTCTCTGTATCATGTGTCTGTGTGTGTGTGTGTGTGTGTGTGTGTGTGTATGTGTATGTATGTATGTGTATGTATGCACTGTATGTATGTATGTAAGTATGTATGTATGTATGTATGCATGCATGTATGTATGTTTGGATGCATGTATTCTGTATGTCTGTCTCTGTATGTATGTATGCCTCTATGTATGCGTGTGCACTGTATGTATGACTGTATGTATGTATGTACTGTATGTATGTATGCACTGTATGTATGTATGTGTGTCTCTATGTGTGCATGTGTCTGTATGTATGTATGTAAGCATGCACTGTATGTATGTATGCATGTATGTATGTATGTATGTATGCATGCAAGTATGTATGTATGTATGTATGTATGTATGTATGTATGTATGTATGTCTCTGTATGTATGCATGTGTGTGTGTATGTATGCCTGTACGTATGTATGTATGTATGTATGTCCATGCATGTACTGTATGTATGAATGTATGTATGTATGCACTGTATGTGTATGAATGTATGTTTGTATGCATGTATGTGTATGCTTGTATGTTATGTATATATATATATATATATATATATTGTATATATATATATATATATATATATATATATATATATATATATATATATATATATATATATATATATATATATATATATATATATGCATATCTCTTAGTCTGTCTGTATGCTTGTTTGCCTGTCCGTCTGTCTGTATGTATATATGTCTGTTATACATACATATGTATGTATGTATGTATGTATGCATGTATACATGCTTGTGTGTTTGAATGGCTGTATGCTTGCATGTATGCATATCTGTTTGTATGTATGCATGTTTACCTGGCTGTATGCATGTATGTATGTTTGTATGTATGCATGTCTGCCTGAATGTATGCATGTGTGTATGTATGTATGTATGTATATGTTTATATGTGTGTATGTCATAGAAAATAAATAAAAACAAATGAATAATTAGTGAAATAAACGAATGTGAAGTAGTACAGTGTGAGAAAGTTAGCAATAAGTAATACATACTTACAAGTACTAACATTAAATTTCATTAGGTATTTGAAACTTTGTAGGTATACCTAGCTAAGTGTGTTAAAAAATCATAAATATTTTATGATGTCTCAAATATAATAAATCGTGAAATACAAAAAGTCATAAAGTATAAATATGTGGAAAGAAAAAAATGAAATGAATGGTTATATAGTTCCTCAAGCATATTAGCAACAGTTTTATCTCGCAAAGACATTCCGCAGCAATGTTACACCAAGGTGTATAGATTTATGGCTAAGACGGTTATTTGCAGATTATTTTATGGTCAATTAAGAAACCGTTTCCGTAATAAGTTAGACGTAAGTCTTAGCATGTTTCCTAGAAACTTTGCAATCACAATATCAGAAAAAAATCATACAATGAAATACCTTTATATTATATCTATGTATGTATGTAGGTATTACTGTAAATTCTATATTAACTATAGGGACTAGTATATTGTTCTAATCAACATTGTAGCTATTCCAAACGTGGAAAATACATTAACAATCATTGGCTTGTTTATTTTAACTATAACTTAAACATCCTATACTATACTTTATTAATTTTAGTGAAATTATTTTATTTTCTTGTGAACATTTGTTTTGAATTTAGTCCTGATTCGTTTTAAGTTCAACGAAATGTCAACAAATCTAAATGAAAAGTTGTCCAGTTAAATGCACATTGGTGTTTGACGTTTGACCATTGGTTCGTTCGTGCTATAGTTATTATAATAACTGGAATTACTCGTTATTAATAGATTTATGTAATTAAATTATGGTTACTGGTCAATGATACATAGTTTCATTTGATAATAAGCATAGATCAAGGCCTACGTTGATTAATGCACGCTAAAGGGACTTTGTCTGCGCATAGGTACACCATAAATCAACATTCAAATTTTATGCCATATCAACTGACATTTTCATTTATGTATGTTATATAAAGGATTTTCTGCCACCCCACATGTTGGGAATAGGCATTAAGTTATGTATGTATGTATATGTATATATATATATATATATATATATATATATATATATATATATATATATATATATATATATATATATATATATATATATATATATATATATATATATATATATATATATATATATATATATATATATACATATATATATATAAATATATATATATATATATATATATATATATATTTATATATATATATATATATATATATATATATATATATATATATATATATATGCGCGTGCGTGCGTTCGGAGTATGTGTGTATATGTGTTTACCTGTGTGTCTATGCTATTTTTTTCTACTTCCTGTTCTTCTTTTTCTTCTTCTTCTTTTCCTTCTTCTTCTTCCTCTTCTTCTTCTTTTCCTTCTTCTTCTTCCTCCCCCTCTTCTTCTTCTATCTCTTCTTCTTTTTATTCTTCTTCTCCTTCTTCTTCTTCCTCTTCTTCTTTATCTCCTTCCTCTTCTTCTTCTTTTTCTTCTTACTCTACTTCTTCTTCTTCCTCTTCTTTTTCTTTTTCCTCTACTTCTTTTTTCTTGCACTTCCTCTTCTTCTTCTTATATTTTTAATCAACTACCATTGGTTTAAAACCATTTAGGAGTTCTTGTGGTACTTAATAAAACAAACGAACGATTTAGTGTGTTATTACTTATTACCCACGACTGACTACTTAAGCTATTAATAATTAAGTTAAAAAGACACATTATACTTTGGGTTATGGGTAATTTATATTTATATAGGTACACATTAAAAAAAAAGAAAAGTAAAATTCAGTAGTGGCTATTAGGAAATTAAGAATGAATCTATTCCCGTTTCTATATAAAGCCCCATGGCATATAGCATGGTATAGTATGGCAGATGATTTGACCCATACGTTCGCGTGTTGAACGTGTGCGCGTGACATGACGTGATCATGCTCGTTCATCATCCGGTGCCGGTGTCGGCGCAGTGCACACGCGTACACACGAGCGACTAGCCTGACCTCTGTGCGGTGCTGTGCACACCAGAGCCACCGTGAATCATCGCTTAGGTATATATATATATATATATATACGTTGTAATGCGAGAAACTGCATTTTTTATTATTAAATTCTCAACTGAAATGTAATTACTTACACTTACAAACGGTTTTCGTATATTCATATTTTATCCTATCCATATTCTGCATTACATTTTATTATATCGATCTCAACCAGATGGTTGATATCATATACTCGTATATACAAGATTGATTTGTTAGCAGGGCGTGCAAAATACCTACATATAGTCGAATTAACATAAAAATAACATTTTTGTGGCATAAATCATACACTTTTTACTGCTCTGCCACAAAAATGTTCTTCTTATATGAATTCGCCTATACTACGTTAATATACTCTTTTATAAACATGTTCTATTCGTAGAAATTAATCCCTACGCGTAAGGTATCTATTGAGAAATACGTTTTCTTATTTATGTGTAGAAAATGTAGGGAGTTTAATTTTAAAAAGTAGCAATCTATTAAAGCATGTATATTCTAGCCTAGGGTATTTTATTCCATTCAGTTTTTGGTTGTTTTAGTTATTTTTTGAAATTTATTTACTTGGCGAAACAGTGTATAGGTACACGGTTGCGAAATGTGTTTATTTTTCGTAAAAATACACCATATGGTGTACCTTGTCGCTCTCACTAATACAGCATACGCGCTGTCCTTTACTTTAAAAAAAGATGGTGTGATACCCTATAAGCGTGAGTGACAAAGTACACCGTATAAGTATTATATTTTTATGAAATACTATTTCACTGTGGTTCCATCTAGCGGTGAGCACTTGAGTACTAAAATGAAGTACTGTGTAGACAAAGTGGGGTAAAGTGAAAACAGACGTGGATCATAGATGTAGTTATGCAGATAAAATGTAGAAATGGCACTTAGTGTGAGTGTGGAATTCAAATATAACTTTAGCAAATTGCAAATAAATCTAACGTTAGCTGAGGTTGTGCTGTGCTGTGCTGTTTACATATTATTAATGGTATACTTAACCATATGTAGTTATCATTATTATAAGGTCAACTTACAATAAATCCTGAATTCCATACAGTTCAACCGCCATTTATTGCGAGAAAATATGACATCATCCCATCTGTAAGTATTTCTTATTGGTTGAGCCATATCTTAAGATTTATCACCGATTTATTAATGATCACTTAATTGTGTTTGTATTATTATTATTGTTACTCGAACAGAAATACAATAACGTCATTTGTTAACAAGTATTTATACTTGTACATTTATATACATACATATGTGCACTAAGGTTACTTGTTTCATCGCCAATTCATTTCTCTACACTCTTACAATTTTAAACACACTTTATCACTCATACAATCCTCTATTTAAATATTATTTAGCTGTTTTACTTTATTCTCTACTGAATACATTTGATTTAAAAATTTACCCCGGCCCCAGTATTTGTTGACGGCTAGTGCAGCGTCGGTGACCGCCAAATATAAGTCTTCCCCTACAGTTACATGTGCGCGCGCATGCTTGTGGACACGTGTGCTAATATGTGTTCATCAATCGTTCTAAAATGTATCATTTCGATTTCTTGATCACAATTACTTCGTATAAGAAAGTAAAAACATCTGCAGTGTATTGCACTGGACTTACTTATACGTATTAGGCATATATTGTTTAGATAGAAGGGTTATTAATATATATCTGGTATGTATAAGAAAGTAAAATGCAAGACACTGAAGATGGTTTGGTCCTGAAATGAATTAAAAACCTAATAAAATATGTTTATAAAATGTTTTAATATTTTACTAACCATAAGTATAACTTTCTATACCAATGTAACCATGGGCAAAATAAATAAGACATTAAAAAATTTAAATTGTGATTTTCTTGGAATGGGTAAACTTTTTGAATAATTTTTTTAAACAAAAGTTGTGTATAATATTAATATCTTTCATTTTGAATACTAGTATATTTTCTGTAAGTGCTGCCGTTTTGGAGATATTGCAAAATTTCGTAAAAATGACTAGAGTAAACATGCACTTCCGGTTTGAAGATTCTTTTTAAAAATAAGAGGTTTTCTTCCGCGACATATACAAGTTTTAAGTTTAAAGTTTGATAATTATTGCTTTGGCCGTTTTGGCTGTAGAGCGGTCACACACACACACACACACACACAGAGAGAGAGAGAGAGAAAGACACGCGCACACACACAGAAAGAAACATGCACACACACATACAGATACACACACACACACACACACACAGACAGAGAGAGAGAGAAAGACAGACAGACAGACACAGACACACACAGACACAGATACACACACAAACATACACACACACAGACGGAATTTTGAAAATAATCAGACTCGACTCAGAAGGTCCAAAGAAGTATTTCCGTTAAAATCTCGATTTTTTATCTTTCCATGATTACAATACTTCCTTATATACATTCGTATAAGAAAGTAAAAAGACTATTTCAATATCTAATAGTAATAAAAACAAGTTGAAACCTGAAATAAGTCAGTAAAATGACGTAGAGTAGTGAATATGCATAGGTTTGTTTTTGTGTTGAATTGTTGATGAATATTGGCTTGGCCATTCCGTCCCTCTTTTGTCAGTCGTCACGCACACAGTAGGCATGCGCGCGGTTGTTTGCACGTGGGCGTAGGCGGTCCGGTCCGGTTCCGCTGTGTTCCGCCAGTGCGCCACTAACAGCACACACACACACACACACATACATATATACAGAAGCCCTGCGGTTCGCCACAAGACCTACATGCTCTGATTTTTCATTCATAAATCAACCACAACCATCTCGTGCCACACATCTTCATAATGTACCTATACCTCAACGCACACCAGAATTCATTACAAAACGACATCAAATTTAGAAAAATCCTTTCATATACCTACTACTCGTATATCATACGTCGTGATTTATTATTATTAGTTACCGAACAACTTAAAACTCTAGCGAATCGGTTGTGATTGCAGAATCACATACACATTTTATTTAAATACTATTTTTACCTTTAACATTTAGATAAACATATTTTACATTTCTAAATAAACATTTTTTTTTTTTCATTTATTTACTGTCAATTTTGATATATTTAAATATTTTTATCTTTAAAACTTAAATAAATATAAAAATATTTTTATTATTTTCTTTAGATAAGTATTGTAAATATATACATAAGCAATAAAGCAAAACTAATAATTTCCCAACTTGTAAAACTGCTAAAAATTTATTTTCAAAAATAATAATTATCAATGCCTGAAAAGCGCAATTTTATATCTATGCACACTTTTCAGTAATGATTTTTTAAATTGAAATATATTTTAAATAAAAAAAAAACAATACTAATCCACATTTGTGCAATTCTATAAACTTAACCGATTACTTAAGCTCTTCGAATATTTATTTATTAATCCCTGAAGCGAGCAACTTTATATCTATTCCCAATTTTCAGTAATGATTTAATAAACTTAGAAAACAAGTAATAAAATGAATCAGCATTTAAAAAACGTGAAACGATTACTTAAGCTCTTCGAAAGTGTATTTGTATATTAACAAAGTATTACTTATGAAACCCTGAAACGGACAACAGTTATGATTTATTTAAATTTGAAACATTTTACTAAAGCAGTAAAATGAATGAATGAAACGTGACCGATTACTTAAGCGCTTCGAAAATTTATTTACGTATTAACAAAGTATTAATTATAAATCCCTGAAATAGACAATTTTTTATCGATACTCAGTTTTTAGTTATTATTCCTTAAAGTTTGAAACATAGCCTATTTTTATATATATATATATA
>JADQWA010000437.1:0-7500 GCA_018344505.1 Nebria ingens riversi
CGAAAAGGATTTCTTTTTTAATTAACAATTCATAATATATTAAATTTTCATACATTTATTTAGTTCATATTTGCAGATTCTTTACAAAATACATAAATAAATGGTTAACAGATCAATAATCTTATGAAATTAATATAATATTGACAGCATATATAATTCAGGGCAATTTTGCAGTTTTTTTTTTATCGACAAGTGTCCTGGCACTGATTAAGAAGAGGATACGCGCATGCAGCGTTGTATCCACTGTCTCTTGGCATATGGACATATGGACTGGTTATTTTATATTATATCAGGTACATTACTACAACTTATTTATCGCGTCCCATACAAGAAATAGAAAGTTTGAATAGTAAATAATTCTTTGTCTTTGTTCTGGTAAGTATATAGTTACTATTGTCAATAATAAATAGTATTTTTTCTCGGGCGACATTCCTAGAGACCATTAGCTCTAAGATTAAAACATTAGAAGCCTCCCACGCAGTAGCATACCGTCATTGTCACGTCACGTGACAAAAAACGGTAGCATAATTCAATCATTTCAAAGCTCCCGGTAGTTGAATTAAATCTCGTTAATGACACGCAATTAAAAGAAACGTTGCCTTAAAGTAAAGTAAAGTAAATGCTTCGATGGAGGACCCATATCTAATGCTACCGATCCAAGCGAGCGACGCGACGCGACGCGACGGACGGTATGAAATTGTGAAAGTGAATATAACACACAAAAGGAATTTGAACTTTGCGTCAATGCATGTTGATTAGAACTACGCTGAAGTATTTTATGGTTGATGTCGTTTCGTTCAAGTTGTTGTCGTCCTGCGTTGTTTTATCTTGTAAAACATTATGCGACATAATAGCATGCTACATACATAAATACTAGACAACCAGAGTGATCGATGGAATTAAGATGCTGAGGTATTCTTGGGCTTGGATAAAACTGATTTAAAAATGTATATACGAGTATATATGTGTATGTATGTACCTATCACATTGCTGCTAATACGGGTTTCATTTCTATTTCTTGTCCAGATGAGCCTTGATTACTTCACCAAAACAACTGTAGCTGATCTTTAAAAAGAAAACATGCATTTTCTCTAGAAATAACAAAATATAATGCATCATTTACTTTTACTCTGTTAAAACAACAGATATTGTGATGCTTAAAAACATTATTTTACCAGTTGTTTTAGTTGTTATTGTTACATGCTCTTTATGGTTTAACATAACAAATAAAAAGTGTTCTTTGAATCAAATAAATACCGATATATACATAACATCTAATCATACAGCTATTAATTGGTATATTTATTTGACTCAAACTATTTCTTTATACAATTCAATAGAATACCAACATATTTAACGGAAGATAGCATTTTTTTTCTCTAAGAAATATGTTGTTGTTATTTATAATTATGTTATGTATACATACATAAATAAATATTTATTAAACATTAACGTACTTGACAACATAATTATGTAGAAATTACAACATTATTCGCATTAATATCTAGATCAAGATGCAATATATATATATATATATATATATATATATATATATATAATATATATATATATATATATATATATATATTTAAATATTTAATCTAAGAACATTCTTATCAAAAATAAAACATAATAATTATTGTTAATAATATGAATTACAATATTAAGAATGATGAATTATTATTATAACAATAATCGAATGAAATAGTCATTAAGTATATCTGAGTAATTGATGCATGAGTGTCAGTGACCTTTTCGATGCAGATTCGTTTGCTAAAGACGTCCGTGCGACAAGTGCGTAAAAATATCAGTAGCACCACCGTAGGTGCGAGAACACCTGCCGGTATCTGGCGTTTGACCCGTCGGTCGGCCACTTAATGAGAACATACGAAGCAGCCATCACATATGTATGTATATATGTATGTAAGTATGTATGTATGCATACAAACTATCACGCGCCTTCAAGCAATCTACTATCACGGGGAGACGTCGTCGACATGCGGTGTTGGTGCACCTGTCGCCGGCTTCGTTTCGTATACCCGCCGCATCGCCGCGTCTTCCACTTGCTCCGTTATTATAGGTAGGTAGGTACATGAAAGAAGTCTTCTTCAAGGTCATACACACACGGTGGTACGCTAAGCGAATAACGAAACAGCAGGTGAATTCTCTGTGGCTAATGTATGCGTGGTTATTGGAATGCGTTGGATCAGGTGTATATTCGATGTTATCGTACGGCTTTTTAGGGCTAAAAGCAGCTGTGTTGTGGTTTTCAATTTTTATTATTAAATAATCATGTTTTGAGTCTCTTAAAGGACTAACAAAACCGTTTATATATACGAGTATATAGGTATATCCTCATTAGTATGCTGGTAGCGTTCGTGCACAGAAGCTGTCAGTGCTGCCAACACCTTAGCTATAATCCCTGCTTCTACTTGGAAAGTTTCCTCCACAATTTCACCTGTAAATTAATAAGCAAATATATTTTATTTAGGTATGCTAATCTAATCGACAATTTTTGCATGAAATTCAATCATCAAAATGAAACTAGGTATACTAAAATTATGAATCAATTTGCAACCCACAATTTTCAACCTTCGCACGATGAACTGTTGTGTCTATAAACTATGAATCATTTTATAATATAACTATTTTATACATCACGACAGGTTTTTTTTTTCTTTTCATTATTAGTTGATCAACCAATTTCGTTGTTTGATGATTTGACATGAATTTTGACAAGTTAATCATTTTTTTTTCTATAGGTAGTAGAATAAAATATTTCATACCACAACAAAGCAAAATAAAATTAACAATAATATTAATTACATATCTAACGGTATAAAAAATTCTCTCGATTTGGTTAAAGCAAATTACTTTCTTCAAGTGAAATATGTACAAATTTTGATTTGATTTATTCAATGCAAATATATATATATATATATATATATATATATATATATATATATATATATATATATATATATATATATAGTGGCGCAGCACAACAATAACGTAGGTTACATTTTATTATAACTGTTTATAATGATTTAGCAAACGATATACCTATAGGAAATAGGCAATGTTTTATTCATTAGTGCTTTGGATGAGTCAGACTCATTCATTAGATATACTACTCGATGTTAGGTGTATGTGTGTGTTTACAACCCACGGCGAAATTGCCGCAAGAATAAAAATGGCGGCGGTTTGTTTTTAGGTGAGTCGTAAACGCCTTTACCTACTATAAATGCATTGATAGATTGTGCAAATTTACCTGTGTATTTATGCAAATGTAACCTTAACATTATTATATAAAAACGTTAGATTATGAAAATACTCGTATATAATTTTCTATACTTACTCATCTAATCCTGAACACTCTTCGCTCCCTCTGATAATTTCCTTGAAACTAATACAACTCATCTCTATCATAAGTTGGATCCAAACTTGTATTTTCAATTTCTTCGTTAGAATGTATTTTATTTCCCTTGTTTAAGTAACGTAACTCTGCAACAAACATACACAGTATACATAAACATAAAAAGATGTACATTGTGTATGTTGTATGTACATATATGGCACCCATCGAAGTGTGGGTGCCAGTACAGGTCGCTGATTTAAACAGATTGTAATGCGGGGGTGCTGGTTCAACACCTGACATATACCTATAGCGTCTGGTGCATCATGTATGTATATATTTCCGGTTATAGAATAATAAAAATTACATTACTGTGATGTCAATTAATCAATATTGATTGGTTATTGTTGAGGGCGTATCAAACAATTATTCTATTGACAAATAAAACTATTACAACAATAGCTATGAATAAAATAACACATACATAAATAGTGTTTGTCGTTTAGGACTGGAGAGGAATATATTGAGGCGCTGCATTCTAAATCACAATTATTTTGTGTAGAATTAAAATCATTTATAGGTTTTTTTTTTTTTAAATATTTATTTGCAGTTATAAAAAGTCTTATATGTTTATTATATTGTGTTCATTTTTAAAACGAAGAATCATTTATATGAATATGCAACACAATTGGTTTTCAGCGCAATCAGTGGCTCCATTGTACAAAAATTTGGATGGACATTTAAATTCAGTGTTAGACACACATTCACCACCGTGCATTCTGCAACGGGTCTCGCCTACTGGTACTATATAAATAAAAATTCAAATTAATAAATAATATATACTATTTAGTACATAACATATTAATTGTGCATTAAAAAACACTTTTCGTCAGAATTATCGCAAAAATTGCCTCAAATAAATGAATAAACATTTAACACAAACAAATAACGTCAATCCAACTCAGTATATATATATATATATATATATATATATATATATATATATATATATATATATATATATATATATATATATATATATATATATATATATATATATATATATATATATATATATATTCATTTAAGGGAAATATAATAAAATAATAACTTACATCCATAGCAGCATTCAAATCCTTTAGATTCTTGTTCAGGACACAAATGTCCTTCCTCTGCTACATAACTGTTAGGTGCGCATTGGGTTTTCTTGATACATAAACCTCCAGCACGAATACATGTTGGTTCATATTTACCATAGAATTGGTCCTGACCTAAACAAAAAATAAATTATAAGTTATAAAATATAATTATTCATTGAATTGATTTAAACTTTAAATCGAATTAGGTGTGAATATGAAACTATATTTTTATTATTATTAAATATGGAAATAACTTACCAAGAACGGTACAGGCAACTAGAACTAGTGCGAAGGCAGAGATAATGTAAGACTGCATTGTGATATGTTGTGTTTGTGAGGACAAACTTAAGAGTGACATTACCGAAAAATATCGATCGTTTTATACTAAAAATATTGCACGATTAAAATCTATAATAATATTTTTTATTATTATTCTCGAGCCAGACTCGAGGTCAATATCACCAAAAATTGTAAATAAAGAAAATATAAAAAAAAAATGAAGTGTCTCAGATTTTCTTATCACACCTGGCAACATTCGATGATAAGAGTTTAATTCATATTATAATAGATCACAGTTTTTTTCCGTTTCTTAAAAAATACTAATAGATAACATAAATCAAAGTTAATTTGAAAAAAAAAAGTAATACCTACTTCAGTTTTTCATATTCCTACTAAATATTTAAGTACAAATCAAATATATATATATATATATATATATATATATATATATATATATATATATATATATATATATATATATATATATATATATAAAAGATAAATTATGTTTAAGAAAATAAATGAAAAACATGATTTCTTTAGAAGTTTGTTAAATTTGGTTATGGTAAATTCGCAACATCAATAATACAAAATACAATTAATCATATTTTATTGGTCGAAGATTCCAGTGTAGATAATGATTATAAATCATTTGCCATCAGAATTCATCACGTGTGATGCATGTATGAAATTTTGATGTTTGAACATATTAGGCAGATAACAGCGTGTGTTCAAATTGAATAAAACTATGGTAGCCATGCCAATCAATTATTTCAATGACTTTTTTTTTGAATGAACGATTACTTTCTATAGGTACCTACATCCAAATAATAAATACCCCCAACATACCGGATGCTTCTAGGGCTGCACTAGTTTTAAATTTAGAAAACAACTAGATATCTAGAAAACGGTGAATAACGATCAAAAGAAGCAACAAAAATCGTTAAATTATAGAACTAGGAGAGAATAATAACTATGTTATACAGCAAAACATGATACGAGTTTTACATTTACTCGTAAAGGTTACATACATTTCAACACCTTTCCTTTGCTGTTATATCTACATATATATATATGTATATGTTTAATTTTAACCTATGATTCCGTAATATTTAACCTAAATGTTTCGGAATTGTACTGATATATATTATTGATCATACAATTAAATAGATAATGATTAGTGTATTCATCTCTTAAGTTCAGGACTGTCAGGTTCTAATCATCAAACACTTGCATTTCTCCTCTTTCATCAATCGATATGCATTTAGCAATAATACTAAAGCTCGAATTTTATATTGAGCTTTCAGACATTTTATTTATATAATAAATAACTAGTAAGAAAGAAAATGTTGGTTGGGATAAATCTATTTGTATACCTACTATTTATATAAATAAAATTACGAAGGTCTTAAGCAATATAGCTTACTACCTTAAACAATTTTTATTATAGAAAATTAAATAATAATAATAATGATAAACAAAGTAGATAATAACATATATATCTATATATATATATATATATATATATATATATATATATATATATATATATATATATATATATATATGTGTGTGTGTGTGTGTGTATATATGTATAGTTATAAATAAAACATTAGGCACACACGCCTACCTGATTAGTTTAAACATTAATGGAACACACAACGACTGGAATTGTTGTTATTATCGTTCCCATTTTGGTGTGGTGCACTACTGCCTCCTCCTCCTCCTCCTCATGGAGATCTTAACAACCCCTGGTGTAATGTTAGAATGTTATCATCTTGTAAAATAGAAAGTGCACATTCTAAATAATATAATATGCAAACACGTTGACTGTTCATTACGAATAATATTCTGTCACTTATTTTGATCTGACACGATTCGCGGAAGTCTCTCACTCGACTTATTCTTTCGCCTCCCATTGTGTTCATGTTTGAACATTGTTTGTGTGCTGTGACGTTCACACTATTGCTTTTAACTTTAATCAAATCGCTTTATGTTGTTATTTAATAAAATATTGCTAAATAGATAGTATTAGAATTGAAAATGAGTGATGTGTCTCATAAACACTATAGCCATAACATATATGGTCAAAAAGACATAAATATAAACGTTTTAAATACTATTAAATGCGGATAAATTAAATTTTATTACGTTACGTCGCCTCTTCAGTTTAATATTACAAGTTATGCACCGTTTAGTTGTATAATAGTAGTTGCGTGATTCATCTAAATGAATATTAGCAAATGCGATACTTATTAATTTATTTACACTCCACCGCTTATTACCTAATTTTCTAAGGTGGTGAGAAAATTCGAATGCAATTTCTTGTTGAACTGCTACTTATTAAGAAGCTCTAATATGATGATTTGACAAATATTCTGCTACAGATGCAATCTATAATATGTAACAGTTACTATTCATAAATAGTTGACACGCTACATGCATATTGGTGACTGATTAAATCTATTTAAATGTTTATTTAATTTGCAAATATAAATAAACTAACTTTCGAACTATATGCAAATAATAATATTGTTGCTGTTATTGTTATTGACATATGTAAATCAGAACAAATAACTTCTCTCTCTCTCTCTCTGTCAATTGTTTAATAGAGCATCACGTTGAATATTACGTATTGCCTTCCAAACATTAAAAAACTGAATAAAATTTCAACATTTTGATTTTAAACTATTTTGTGTGTGATGCACTTTATTGATCTATACGAAT
>JADQWA010000437.1:12500-36255 GCA_018344505.1 Nebria ingens riversi
ATACTGACATTCTATAATAGTAAAACATGAACTCTTAGATAAAACACGTGCTATTATTTACGTATGCGATGATATAAATTATAAAAACATCGATTTTTCGTTCTACTAGTCCCACGCAGACATGCCCAAACATCTGTAGGTATGTACCTACTATAAGATATCTTTGTTAGAAGTTAGAAAACAGTGGCGCTATACTCCATTCCACACTATATTTTTTTATTTTACTAAATCTCCACCTAACATATAAATATAAGAATAATATTTCGAAACTGCACCATATTTATTCAATCTCAAATTCCACCCTCACCTAAACCTGATCATATGTGTTCAGATGTGCGTTAGTCTCACCGGAAACGGCTGCCGAACTTTTTGCCACTTGTTCCCCCGAATGCCACACTCAACCAATACAACACCCACCATCGATTCACGTTAAAAACCATTACGTTTAACCAACTGGCCAACTGAAATGCACTAAATACATAATGACATCCAGAAGTATATATCCGGACACCGGTGTCAAGTTGCACTGATATTAACTACCTAAGGGGCTTTTTCACTAAATATTTTTTGCATTTTTTCTTTTCGCTTTGATGAATTGGTGGGAGGATTAAACCTTTTTCAATCTAAGGTTATATGATCACGGTTAAACAAGTGTGTATAGTGTATACATATTTCATATTGCCTATTTTCGATAACTATCATTTTGTATCGATTGCGAAATTAATTTCGTTAAATTATATAAATAAAGTTATTATAGTATTATGTAAGTTTAGAGACAATAATGGGACATATCTTACAAATAAGTATCACGTACGAAGCCATGATCACAAAGCAATATACCGTGTAATGCGTCTTTTTTTTCTTTCAATTAAAAAAAAAATAAATAAATAGAAAATGTTTTAATTTAGTTTTATAACGGTGGTATAAGTAGACATAAATCAAGGTATTGGTACTCGTGTTATTGACAAGATTCTATTATGCCACCTACGACTTTAGGAAACTTAACTTCCTAGCTATTCATATGTAGAAATACTCGTTATGACAACAATAGCCTACATAGATCCTTATTGTATTGATTTTTTTTATCTGAAATCGATTTTTCTAAATCTTTCATGTCACAAGGTTGTAAAAATATATTTGTTCCACTTAACTCGTTTAATATCAACTTACATCTTTAGTGTTCTTGATTTCTGACTTTGCCCAACTTTAAAATTATTTATCTAACACAAAATATAACTGTTAACATTTTTGCATATTTCCAAAAGACACGCCCAGACATCTAACTTTTTTTTTTAACTTCACATTAACCCCGAAAGATTCACTTTTACCGATTATTATCTCAAAAAAAAACTACCTGTACTATTTTTCTGTGTATATATATATATATATATATATATATATATTATATATATATATATACATATACATATATATATATATATATATATATATATATATATATATATATGTATATATATATATATATATATATATATATATATATATATATATATATATATACGTATATAAATGTAAATAATAAATATTTCTTATTCACCATCATGTGAAGAGATTATTCGTTGGTGGTGGTGGTGGTGGTTTAGTTGGAAGACGTTTTGGTTTCATGTAAGGTGTGTATCTTATAATATAAACAAGCACACACGCACATGTAAGATAGTGATTGGCCATTGTTGCACCCACGCGCCGCGCTTAGAGCAGGTCATCGTTTGACCTGACCTGGACCTGTCCCGCGGGCCGCCTCCGGACCACAGAGCAGGTGAAACGAACATATAAACCAGATAACACAGATCGTCTATCATTTTTCGTTGCCATTGTAACAATTTCTCATAAAAAAAAAAAAAAATATATATATATATATATATATATATATATATATATATATATATATATATATATATATATATATATATATATATATATATATATATATATATATATATATATATATATATATATATATATATATATATATATATATAATATATATATATATATATATATATATATATATATATATATATATATATATATATATATATATATATATATATATATATATATATATATATATATATATATATATATATATATATATATATATATATATATATATATATATATATATATATATATATATATATATATATATATATATATATATATATATATATATATATATATATATATATATATATATATATATATATATATATATATATATATATATATATGTTTAAACCATTAATTTAATTGAATTGAATTTTAAAAAAAAAAAACGATATAGGTACAAGTTTCCAAAAGTTTAAGTTTTTTTATCTGAATATTAGATGTTAACATATATTTTAAATAGAATATAATTATATATAATTAAAAATTGTAGTGTGATCTGTGAAATTTTCAAAAATAGTTTTGATAAAATGTTCAACGTAAATTACAATAATTACTGTTGTTAATTTCTCTTAAGACGTCCCTGGTCGAGATGGCAACAGGACAGGACACCCACCGGGTTGTGGGGCATGCGTATATCGTCGGATGTTTCATCTTCCGCCGTAGGCGGATTAGATATTGTTTTTACAAGAGTCTTTGATACTTCTTCCCATGATGGAACACCTTCATCCAATGCTGTATCGTTATCCTTATTGGATTTGTTTTTGTTATTTCTTCGTACAAGTGCTACCTGTGTTCACCTCGAGTGTCTATTCAATATATTATGTATGGTATTCACTATTGTTCGCTTCGCACATAACATGATGCTGCATTCAATCTATTCACATTTTTCTGTTACTTCATTTCGATTTTTTATTCTAATCAATTCATTTATTAAATATATATATACACATATTATGTCATTTAATTTGCTTTGGAATGCACTATAGCACATTACATTTTAATGTGCACTTAATTGTTTCTTTATTGGCATAACTATATGTTAATGTCATGGTAACTCCATCACAATAAATCTATATATCATCGCTATACATGCACAATTCTTTATTTATTTATTGTACTAAATTACACATATAGGTATAGATCATATAAAATGTTTTTAGACGCGTTGTTAAACAGAATTAATTTGTGTAATGGCGGAATAAGAAACTTTCTATATTCTATACTTACAATATTTTTAAATTGGTACTAATATTATTATGAGGTCGGCATCAAGTATGTACATACATGCATACAAGAATACATGAATACATTTGGTTGGACACAATTTGCAATAAAAAGATCGTAAAATTTGATAGCTCGTTAGACAGATAGTAAAAACAATATATGAACTCTCGTAAATATTTTTATCATTTGCTTAATAATGTGACACGGACAATCTACAAATTAATTTGTAAATATAATTTATTGTTATTATTCACTTTCTTTTCTTTTTTTTTATAAAAGAAAGTCATATATATATATATATATATATATATATATATATATATATATATATATATATATATATAAAAGTGTGATTCTAATTAAATATTGATAGACTATAGTTACACCCATACTTATATAATTGAGTAAATTTATAATAATAATAATAAACCACCTTATAATATATACCCACGAAAACGAATGTTTTCTGTAATAAAATCCCATTTTGTAGCTTTTCATAAACAATAAAATAACGTAAAGAAAAGAACTGTCATATTATTTAGCGCTATACAAAAATGATTGTTGTTTAATATGCACATAAATAAAAAATATGATGACAATAATCCATTCACGCAAATGACATCATGTTTATTTGCATATATACCTACATGACGACCCAAAAAAAATCGTAATTAAAAACCAGGAAAGGTAAAATGAAGGTATCTATCAGCGCCTACTGTTTGTAGAGGTTCCATTGCAAAATAGACAATTGTTAACGATTCTTGTTAAATATAAAACATTTGTGTGTGTGTGTGTGTAGAATTACCATATAATATAGGCTATAGTTACTATGAACCCAAACTGCATGAAATTTAAACATATTTTGTATTTGTTTGACTGAGTTGAATACTGAAGTAAGAAACATTTATAAAACAAGGCCTAGTGATACTCTAACGAGTGTAAAACGTTATCTTGTAGTAGTTATCAAGTAACCAGATTATAACAACCAGTAATCATCGTACTAACATGTAAACCGATTGTGTAAACATATATACTTGAGTATTTGATTAGTAACCACCCTAATAGCAGCAAAGTATTAACCGCGGTTTGTGGTCGGTATGTATTCTTCCTAATTGATTTACAAAGATCGAGGTTAACCGTATGGAATAAATTAATGTCACTTGAATCAGACGGTGATTTTCTTGTACTTTGGCGTAATTGGATAAGTTTGATGATAACATTCCATGTCAGATGGAATCGCCGTCTTATGTCTATTAATGTTGATGCTACTTAAACATCTAGTAGGTATATATGTAGGATATACATACGTGATTATACTATGTGTCACACAAAACACAACTTGAAATGGTTCCGGATAATTTGCATCAGTAAATAATTATGTTAGGTATACACAGTTGTTAGGAATACGTTTTTATGAACTTTTTATGCTAAATCGAAATGCATTTGTGATTCATTTTAATAACACGCATTTAAGTAATCTTTAAACATTTTTATAGTTTTAGTTTGCTACTGATGGTGATGATTATTTATTGTAGTCGCATTTATATGAAATCCATTTAGAGTTAAATGTGAAATTAAATGCAAAATGTGAATAATAATAAGTTACCTATAAGTTATCACCCACTGTAAGTAGGTACCTATTTGGAAGTATAAAATAGTTTTAATACTGTGGCTAAGATATATAATAGTTATATATATATATATATATATATATATATATATATATATATATATATATATATATATACCATAAATAATAAGTGAACAAATGTGTTACGACTTACTCGTTCGTAAGTCAAATCCATTTAAAGTAAACTAGAATGAAACGATCGATAAATCAATAGTAAAGTGATGGTCGAAAGTGACATTTAATAAATCGATATGCATCCTTCCGTTTTTGTTTGTTTACAATATAGTACATGACATGATTCATATGCATAACATTTATTTATGTCACACCAACAAGACAGACGGACGGACAGACAGACAGACAGACATAAAATAAAAGAAGGATTTCTCCCGATCAGAGCAAGCGCCGCAAAAGAGTGATAATAAAGCACACACATACATATACATAAGAGATAGGTGGGCCGCTATTTTTGTGTGTATTTGTATGTATGTATCAGCATCGCACTCGCAGTTATATGGAAAACAGGTCAACATTGGCGGTGCGCGTCGATTCCAAGAACTATCAAGTCCTACGTCAATCGTGCAAGGTGATTTTTCATCCGTTTTAAATAGCTGTTACATACAGATTCAATACGTCTGATTTTATCGCGTCGGTAATTTTATATATATATATATATATATATATATTATATATATATATATATATATATATGTATATATCCGCATTTCGCGGAATATACGTATAACGATTAATAGTTAAAAGAAAATTGTAATTCAAAATGTTTTTCATGATTTATTGTATGAATTCCTATTCATATGAAACGTTGTACGTTTAGAGATAGAAATAAAGGTTCCCGTCGCATAAAATCTATGCGCGGCGCGTTAGGCTCTTGATGTATGTATGTATGTATGTAAAAAATAAAACACAAAGCACTTGATGCGCCCAACAGGTCACCCCGGTGCCTATATTAGGCTATCGGCGCTCTGTCGGCACTGACGGACGGAACCTGCAGTGCAACTAAACAAACATTTGCTTTATGCAAATTTAAATGTAGAGAGAAAAAATATGTCACGCACAAATTCGTGCATCTGATATAATAATAATAATAATAATAATAGTACCTACATATATGTAGAATACAGAGATCTTTAGTTGTATGTATGTATGTATGTATGTTGAGTTCTATAAGTAGTCTAGTCTAGATCGTGATTGGCGGCTTATATTAAAAGCAATTGTTGACTGGAATGATTAGAGTTTTGTATAGCACCATCAATAGCACATCTTATTATTGTCTGTGTGCTGACCTTAATACATTCTTGTCTACTGACCCCTGATTGAATTAGTTCAAGAATTATTAGGTAGGTACTTTTTAGATCTAAATCAATTTTTTGCATTTTTGTCTGTGACATCAGTGAAATAATTGTTTGAAAATAAAAACGCGAAACACGAAGATATATACATACATACATACATACATACATATTTCCTGGTTTAACACATCAGAGATAATACAAGCTAATACAGTACCTACAATATTCTAAAAGCTATATTGTATAAGTAACACGAACTCTATTCTATAGCGTAATATTATATGGCACCTACATCACATACATAGATCAAAAACATTCAACAATATAATATACATATATATATAGGTATACAGTTAGACTAGACGGTGATGAATCCATCCAGCCGCCTAATGCCCCAGCACATTATGCACATGTATATCACACAATTATGACCCAGAAACGAATGACGTGTCACAGTTTGCCCATTTTTATATTCTTATTATAGCGGAAGACTATATAGGTACCATGGAAAGAACAATCAAACGAAATATCATACAATATCATCACATATTTTCTATATCTATCATATTGATTGCAAATAAAAAAGGTTTTACTTTATTTATTTATATTTATTTTATATATATATATATATATATATATATATATATATATATATATATATAAAAGCTAGATTGTCTGATATATAGTATGTTATTTTCTGGTAGTGTTTATGCCAACATCTTCTATTCACGTGTGCGGATAATTTTGCACGAGGGTTGGGTATTGGAGGTGGTGTTGCGAGGGCGGGTGGATATTCTATAAACCACACTTCCGGTTCTTCGTCTCAAGGATTTTGAAGCTTGCCATTGTGCAATATGCCGACAGACTACACCTGTTTAAGTTTGGACTAATTGGAAAAATGTCGGACACTGAATGTCTGACTGAATAGATTTACTAATACCAGTGATTCGAAAAATGTTACCTATGATTAAATAAATATTTGAAAATTATTGTAAACAATATAAAACACATAATTTAAATTGACTAAAATATCTTTTAAATCCAAACTTTGTAAGCGCATACACCAGATAAAGTGACATAATGTTTTATAATAATAATAGAAAAGAAAAGATAATACCGAAATTTATTAAGCCAATGACCAAAAAGAACAAGCACACTAAATGGAAATAGAAGAAGCGCTGGTTGCGTTAGATGAAGAACGGTTGTCTGCTCAGCGGGCCATGTGGGCGCTAATCACACGGAAAAGAAACAATAACGCCATCATAATTCATATTGAAGTTGTGGGACGTTTCATATTTAATATACATACATACACAAGTACCTATATAGAGTCGCTGTTTCACGGATATATTAGAAACCATTTAATAGACAAGCACACATAACTTAAACTAATCGTTATTTATCTACGGCAATTGGATTAAATAGGATTGCATTTTGCATAATAAACGCGCACCCAACACAAAACATATTTTATTGGCTATTATTTTTTTTCAATATACATACATCAATGTGACACGTGATGTGGTGCGAGAAATACCAAAAGTTCTCTGCAAAAACATCTGTGTTGAGGGTGCTGGAATAGAGCTATATAGGCGGAACCGGAAGCAGACAGAGAATATGTGCACGTGCTTATTTCGCAAACTATTTCATACCTGTCGTTTGTTTACAACTATGCGCGACGACGGTTTCGTACCATTTACAATTGTATTACAAGAGGAAATAAAAATGTCGTATGCGTCATTTAAACAAAAACGTATATAATGATCCTAACAGATGTTTTTAGGTTGTGGTGGCGGCGGCGAAGGTGCACTATGGCATTATACAAACACAATCATTAAGTTATTTTTTAATTTTAAGTAACTCAATTATAAAACAACCATAGATCTACGCAACACACGCAATAATCAAAATAAGTCCTAATGTATGATATATGTTATTAAAAATTAGTTTTATGGTAACAATTTTTAGAATTTCTAATAGAGTTGTTTGAAGTAATTTGAATAGGAATTTTGTCGAATGTAAATAACATATAGTAGTTAACAGGTGAATACCGCTTATAAGTAAGTGTAAAATATACGAAGTATTTTGTAGATAAATATCAATCGATTTGTTGCTGAATCAATTACATAAGCACAATAATCTTTCATTACATTGATCTTTTAATAAACTCGCATGTTCTATTAGCATTTCCATTCAATAAATACGCGAGTAAATTAACATTTACTTGTAATAAAAATCTATTTCGTATTTGAATGTTTATGGTAATTTCAATTTATATGTATGTATGTATGTATGTATAGAATCGCTGTTTCCTCATTATATACCTATATATATATATATATATATATATATATATATATATATATATATATATATATATATATATATATATATATATATATATATATATATATATATATATATATATATATATATATATATATATATATATATATATATATATATATATATATATATATATATATATATATATATATATATATATATATATATATATAGTATATATATATATATATATATATATATATAGGTATATATATATATATATATATATGCACTCTACTGTGTATTATTATTATTCGATGTACAAGTTATTGACTCTTAATATTACATTAATATGTTGCATTCGTTATTATATCTGGAATTCACAGAATAGAAAATAAAGGACTATTTATACTATATGTAAGCTCAGATATTGTGGTTTGCAAACGAGTCTGAATTTTAGATTTTGATGAATCCGTTATAAGTCTAAATGCATATTTGCGAATTTGATTACGTAATTGTCAAATACTTTAAGTGAATGCTTTATAGTTATATGGCAGACAGAAAATGTTGTTTTATTCTTGTGCCAAGAAGCGTATTAAATATATGTACGTAGTTTCCTATAGTTATTGAAGATAATTCATAGTCATTATAGTCTGTGTAGTAGCAAATAAAGACGTTAGACAAGTCATCGCGGCAGAGAATTTACTTCAATCATTCCAAGTTTTGTTTCACATATATTTTAATTGCTTCAGACACATTTTATTACTATTCCACATGTGTATGACACCTCTTGTACAATTGCTAACAAATACGACTTGGAATATTAAAATTTTACGAGACTAATTCTACTCTAGATTCTAGCAAATAATTTTTATATTAGTAACTCGCGTTAACATAATTTATCTAATGTTAAATGTCACATAGTGTAATTGATAGTAAATATGGTAGATTTATAGTTAAATATAAAACACATACGTATGTATATAGTTATACCTAGGGCATTTTTAGTGACTCTTATACGAAGTGTAACAATACACATGATTCCATAATAGTATTAAACGATATTTATGGTTAATAAATCCGCACGCACACAAACGCAATATATTTCTAGATGTTAATGTGCATGTGTAGGTTGTTACAATGATCCCAAACACTTGACACCCTCATTTACTTATTTTACCATACAATAAACTATTTTGTTTCATTTTAAGTTACGAAATTTCTAAATTGAATTTTTTGTTTTCGCATTTAGGTATATAAAATAACATTAAAGTAGTTGTGTAGGTCAAAATATGTTTATGATTCTTAAAAGCCTTTTTTATGATGATAATAACATCGTTATGTGATGCTCGATAAAACTATGATTGTTATCAAAACATCGGCTATAAAACCTACTGAACTTCAATGTTAATATAAAGTATTTTACAGCGTTTTTATCACGTATTTAAAACAAGGCTGAGAGTGCACCGAGTATCAGCGATAAGTAATGGCCATATTGGGAGTGTGAAGCACCCACATTTTAAAAGGCATATAAATAAAACGAACCACCCACAATATTAGCTGTACCGAATGTTCTGAACATCTATTTTATGTGCTATTAAAAAGCATATAGGTACGAATATTTTTTGTTGTTGTTGAGATTAACTAATTTACATTTTCCCATTTAAATATCGTTTAATTTACCATTCAAACTCGAATTCCAGCGGATGGTATTATAGAACAGGTGAGTATATACTTTTATTACCTTGTTTTGTTGATAAACATTGGCTCTCAAACTGTTTACATATTTGTTGCTAGTTTAACACATTTATTGGGCATAAAATAACGAATAATTCACTGTATAGTGTATTTCATGTACATTTTAAAATTAAATATATTTCAGTACAACCCTAGGTATGTACCTATATGATGTGTTAACACACACGTATAGATATAATTAAATTTAAATAAATTTACATTGCATGAATGATCGTCGAGATATTTTACTATTTTTGCATTAAGGTCAATAAGGTCGATAACTAATAATTCATTAAATATAACATGCACTAATAGCTTTTACGACAGTATGGCTACTGATTACTTACAATAAAATATCTTTATTAATCTTATAGACTGCAGTAAGTAAGTTAGGTATGCGTTGCACTTTGGCCTTGGTCAAAACTACCAGGATACAAGTATAAAAAAAAAAATGTTGAATATAAACAAAATGGACACTAATGAAGCGGAACCATTATTTATTTATATTTAAAGCAAGTTTCACGCAATTAACTCACTTATAAAATGCAATTGCAACCATTTTTATTACGTTTTTAATTTAATTCATTAAATATTAATTGCTTAAAAACGAAATCTGTTTATAGCCACACGAAATGTGTGGTGCTTTTTGTTTTATATTGTTGCTATGTAAATGTGACTAAATACGGAAATGATTAAAATATAAACATTTTATTTGTATCTGATTAATTATATAAGGATGGAAATGATGCTGGTACCTTAACTGTTATATAAAATTATTTATAAATTATACCATCTTGGATGACATTATTGCGAGACTAAATTAATATTTCCAGATTAATTTCAATGATAATTTTAATCTTCTATAAATATTTATTAAATAATTATTTGTGAAATGTTAACTAATTCATTTGCAAATACTTTTTATAATTAAATAAAAATAATTTAATAGAATGTTGTCGATTTATTTTAAAATGTATTATACGTCAATTTTCTATTCTAATTGTGAAAATAATTATAGTACCTAAATCGATTCAAAGAAATTGTTTGTTTTTTTACCGCTTATAAAATAAATAAAGCAATAATCTATGAACATTATGACTGTATTTAAATTATTAGTACTAGATATAAATTTTATGAACTATTAAATACGATATATTCATGCATTTAATAAGCATAATAAAGTTGTTAGTTTAGATTAACATTAGGTCAATGTTATAATTCTATATCTAGTTAAAAAGGCGCTATTTGAATATACCTAATCAAATTAGTGCGTTAAATGTAAATTATATAATCTTAATAATTTACACTTTCTAACAAAATACCTATATTTCTTTTCTCGAAAAAGTCTGCTAAATATTGTTGACAATTTACGAATGTAATCAATACATTAAAACGTAAATTAAATGATTTGATGTAAACTGTTAAATATCTGTAGAAATGCACAGATGTATACAAATTCCAAATAAAATTTTGTAAGTACAGTGTGTGTGTTTCGAATAAGAAATCATAATTCAAAAACTTTCTTACGTAGCGCCGGCGCCACGCGGTGTACTGTCTTCTTCCTCTTAACCCCGCTGTCCGGCATTTATTGCGCCAGTAAATGCACGCCTCTGACCTCGCTCTTTCTCTGTCTTATAACCGTAGATCAGCTTTCGCAATTAAAATATTTATGATTTTGTGTCATTGCAAAATTTTTTTAATTGACCACATACACCTGCCGCAATTTTCGACATACATTTTTCAAAAACGAAAATTGATAAATATATTTAAACATTCTTACACAATATATTTGTTACCCTTAATGTGTGTAATAATTTAAAATATTTAATGATGAAAAGAATAGCGTAACACACGAATATTTCCAATATAATAAACAACTTTCTTCAACGTTCCAAATAAACAAATCCTTAACAACAAAATATGAATAGCTTACTGATGAGGATTCAATGGCAAAAGAAAAAAAAATGTTTATAATACACAATGTTTGTTGTAATTTATTATATATGTAAATATTGAACAGATAATAATAATTTCCAAAAAACATCGCGTTCTTATAGTATAACAAAAGTCTATAAAAATCGCATAAATATATCAAATTGAAATAATATTGACACTAAACAAGTTGTGCGCGAGATGTGAAAGGTTTATTAATATTAACAGTGATTTCTTGGAAATGTAAAGACACAGGCGCCGTCTATAATATATTGTTGTTCGAGTTTGTCGTCGCCGCACCGCACACAATGATCTTGACTTTGATATTAATGCCCACACGGACAAACACGTGCTATTCATTCTATAGCTAATCAGGCGATTGAAACCAAAAAAAATATTGATTGATTTCATAGAATTTACTACAAGATTACTTTGAATGTAAATCACTATAGGTTTAATTACTGGATTTCTAATAACAAGCCATAAACTATAATTATTGAAAGTAAAAGTTGATCCATACGATTACATACAATTACTTTTCCGATACGGATAATAAGGGGGTGATTACATTATTTTCCTATCAATTATACAATGTATAATAACAACACAACTTCATGCTTATTCCCATCAAATGGGGGTGGCAGAAAACCCTTCACATCCATTTACTGAAAAGAAGCAATATTTCCTATAGCGCCGCATGTGATAAGAACAATAATTAATAATAAACGTTATTAAAAGAAAACGCATTCGAAAATAGTAGGTATTAGGTATAGAGTTGTTCGAGTGATGATTGTAGCAGTGGTACAAACATAATAATTCAAATCGGTGAAATACCGAATATGGTATTAAGAATGTGAACAATTCATCCTAAGCTGAAGCAATCTGTATATTTACAATACGGTGATGTACTGTGTACGTGTATCAGTGGCGGTACACAGTGGGCAGAGAACGATCGAATGGGCGGAGTAGAAGATAAAGTTTCTTGTGATGGATTTTACTATATACAACACGTATACGTTCGTTCGATATTGAATATATGTACATACATACATACATAGATATATTAAATGAATATGTGCTCTGGTTACTCGCGATATGATCACCATCACCATCACAGCACAGTACATACATACATACATACATACATACATACATACATACATACATACATACATACATACATACATACATACATACATATACATACAACGGAAAGCAACGCAACGAAGAACGTTGTTGCTTCGAGAGGCATACGTCACACAAAAACCAAGACAAGTGAATCGCGGAATGCAGTCCGACCACTCCGGGCACGGACCAGTGGCGTACGAGATCATACCGCCACCGCCGCCCCCGCATACACTACTTCATCCGCACAACCGTTCGAAACTATCTAGCACATTAGAAAATATTTACAGTCTATATATATATATATATATATATATATATATATATATATATATATATATATATATATATATATATATATATATTATATATATATATATGTATATACTTATATACAACTATATAACTATCCTAACTATATCTCTTATTGGAGGTCATAAACATTTACTTAATTATTTTAAATTGTTTATTAAGAATTTAAAATAATTCTAGAATTTAAACAAAAAATACTAAAAATAAGAATGTTATTAATTCAATCTAAAATACACATAGATAAATGTGTATTAGTTTTCACAAAATATAATTTATCGTGTAGATTACTCTATACGGGCTAATGTCATGTTGTAAGTTTTTAAGTAAAATGTATCTTAAGTTGAATAGATATGGTGATTCAAATGATTGAAATAGATTTAATAATGTGTGTGCCTTTATTGATAGTGTGCCCTGTATGAAAAATATATAAGGACGCTAATGTTTTTACGGTCGCAAAGTAGCTACGAGCTATGAGAGCCCGCTTTGGCCAAGTAGGAAAAAAAAGAATCTCCAGCGATTATACAGAAGCATATTTTGATAATCTAATATAGCGAGCGTAAGCATTAACAATTAATGGATCAGGTAAGTTAATATATGCATAGCATATATGGTCACTAGTTAATGTATAAAGCTTTTAAGGTATGTTCATAAAAAAACACCAATACACACTGCCATAGCATATAGCATAGCCTGTTAATATTTTTACTATCATTGATAGTATAAAATATATATATGTATGTATCTGTTCTTTGTTGTTAATGTTATTCAACTTAAGATGAATAATATTTACAAAATATATATATATATATATATATATATATATATATATATATATATATATATATATATATTCAATTTTATTCCAATTGATTTATCATATTTAGTTTAGTTGAAATTAGGTATTAAAAGTGTATAATAAACAGTTAAATTTGTAAATAATATATAAATATTTAATGTGAATAGGTAGTATAAAAAAATAAATCAAAATATTTATAATAAGGTCATTTGTTATCCTATTGCGAAGAATGTTAATTCATAAAGGCCTATATTCGTAATTTATTTTAATTTGTGAATGGACAATTTTAAATAATAGCCAATGTCTATGAAATAAAATTTAAAATTCTATAGATTTAAAGATATAAAAACATATACATATGTAGGTACATACCTACTCAGACAAAAGATATTATAATTAGTAAACAAGATATATAGACATATTTCTTCACCATATGAGAGCTTAGTCCTCGAAAAATATGCTAATCACCCAGCTACCGAAATAAAACGTACAAGGGAAAAACAAACATAAATTATCTATAATTAATTTTTACTTGTAGACTTATTAAAGTTGAAATTTCACTAAAAAGTCATCTAGGATTTGTTTAAATAGCCACTTTGTTAATTAGCAATTATATCTTGACACGACAATAAATCCTATTTACGCCAGAATATTACCATAAGAACACTATTCATTTCAAAGTACCACTACTAATAATAACGACAATTAAACATATGACAATATATGTCTTTACACATACATATAGAAAGATGCTTAGATTAAATCGTCCACGACGGCACTCCTACAATAATTAATAAAACTGGCTAATGTGTTATTATAATTAGGTACACTGACCGCGTCAATGGAATGTGTTGTTAATTAAATGCAAATTTATTAGATACTTTTTGTCACAATTCAAGAATTGATTCGCTAAAAAACGGTTTTAATATTGAATTCATAAAAAAAAATTAAAGGTACTTATTCACATGTGTTGGCATTAGATTAAACATAAATCAGAAATTGTTACTATAGTTGACTTGGTGTTAATATGAAAATAAAATTAGATATTGATGAAGCCATTAGGCGATTTGATCTATCATCAGTAATCCTGGGGGACAAAAGAAGATTCGCTGAAGTAGATTACGACGACAAACGCGAGAGACTTATTAAAACATTTCCACGTCTTTTTCCGTAAGATTAACAACGTGATCTGAGAATTTATATCTGCGGCTCGTGCTCGTCGGCGGCCGTACAAGTCTTAAGATTTTGCCGCCGGAGACCGCCGCGCCGTCTTCAACGTCTCGAAGGTCACCGAGGTCAGCGCAATTAGACGATGACGATCGCATAATGACAGTGATGGTTCCATCAGGATTTTATTATTATTATATGCAAATAATATCATTTCAAATGATTGCGAAATTACTTCCATTCTTTAATATGCAGAAAAAAAAAATATTACAAACTTGTTGGAGTGTTAGATACTTGTCGTAAGACTCCATTATCTTAATCCAAGTGGTATAAGACAACTTGTATGTATGTATGTATGTATATATGAGACATATACACATTTATTGAGTTATTTTTAATGGTACGAAATGCAGCTTATAGATTAGGATAAAATATGGTTGGCGATTATCAACGCAAGTGACTGAACGAGCGAGCGAGCCAGGTTGTGAAAGATCTAGAGGAGAAAAACTGAATTTATACTTCTGTATAATATCTTTCATAAGAAATCGTATTACTGTGTTGGACTGTTGTAACCTATATGCGTTTTCAATCAGATTACTAACGCACTCCTCGTAATTATTAACACACAAGTAGTTGTCGCGTTTCCTAGCGTGAAAACTGTTATTAAAAGCTTCGCATATCAGATTTGTATTTGTATACCTACATAGGTAGCTATATTTTCACTTAGCGCATAGAAGAAAAGGATTAAGAACCCTGTGATGCTATTAAAATTAGTCGTTTGTTCTATAGTAACTATTGCCTAACATAATCATGTTAAATGGTTCATAATATAAGAATTTATTTGAAATAAACAAAATATTTCAAAAATTACAATGTATGGGAAAGCTTTTGTGGTTAACGGCAACCGACGGTGCACTTGCCGGCATTATTAAGTCAGCGCTCGGGGTTTTCATCGTACATACACAGTTAAATCACACGAGGACTAAGATGATATTTTATTAGTTCCTTTAAATAAAGTTGGCAAAGGGTTATATTAATTCAATTATTAATTATTTTTTAATAAAAAATAGTAATTAATTAATTAAGTTAAACTTAATTAACCACAGGACATCAATAAATAAATAAATAAATAAATACAACAGTTGTGGTTTCGTAATAGTACAAATTTCAAGTCATTCCCACCAATGAAGTTAAAGTCAATTAAATAACAGACGAATCGAATAAAAATTAGCCTCCTGCAGAGTTAGAGCGTCATGTGTTTAGTCCACGTGCCCTACAGCCTCAATGCAACAACTGTACGTGCGCAATCAATTATCAGGCAATAATTAAAACATCTGAACGTAATGAGACGAACGTGACTTGATGTTTTTTTCGATCACAATAATATCTATCGTCTGCCTACGAGCAACTGTTATCTCTTTCTAAGGACGAGTGCGCTGCAGCTACACAACATAATATAAAACATATAAATTATGTTTACTACTAAAATTGGGTGACCTTTTCCAATGGCATTGTTTTCAATAACACCTCATCCACTCAACGCTCTATGAATATCAACAAATCAATAATGATTATTGTAGTTTATTTATCAGTTAGTAAATTGTCAGTCATAATCGTTCGGACAGCCTGCTAACGACGCAATTGCATATTTTTCGAAATCGTACCACCGTTTTAAGAAAAATCTATTACAACGATACATATCGTTTTGGATTGGTACAATGTGTTGTCTAGTCACTAGTCTGGTTAACTTTACTCCAGAGCCTACGAAACTGTTTATTTATTGTAAATTACAATAACAATATTTCGTATTATAAAGTTCGATGATTGCTATATAAGTAATTGATTATCTATAAGGTAGTTTAGTTTTTAAACAATGTTTGTTGTTTAAGTAGGTAATAAATAGTAGTAGTAGTGCAACGTTTAGCGTGTTCGTTTGGAATAGTTTCGAAACTACTGTATGTGAACGCAAGACGTGGGCATGTTACTAATGTGTACGTACGTTTAGAACACAACACAGCGTATATACGAAGTGAACACAATCACATATGAAGGAACGCGTGTATAAATAACGAAACAAAGCAGAGTGTGCAAGTGTAGGTGTTTACTATGGGTCATACCTTGAATTGAATCTTGTCCGCTGGTGGTGTCGGCGGCGGCGGCGACTGTTAAGGCACCTCCGTGGCTAAACGGCCCCTGGGCCTATGGGGCGCCATGGTGCGCATGTTCACACACAAGCGTTAGAGGTGGGCGGTACGGTGCGGTGCCTATGCATTGCAGATTGCACCTGAAACAAATATCAGCAGACATATGTTCAGCGCACTATCGTATTTTGCATTATTTGAACGTGTGTTTGTTTATTGAACGACTGCCCGTTATACGAATGCGGTTGTTTCAACACATATATACATACATACAATGATATTGAGTACCTATATGTACCAAGCCTTTGATTTTATTTTTATAATGCAACAGACATCCTTTTATATATATATATATATATATATATATATATATATATATATATATATATATATATATATGTATATATATGTATATATATATATATATATATATATATATATATATATATTATATATATATAAATTTGTAAAAAAATGTATTAGATGTGTTGATTACACAAATAATTAAATTAACAAATCTGAGAAACCTATTTTTCTTTCTGTGTGTGTGTGTGTGTGTCTGTGTGTGTGTATGTGTGTGTGTATGTGTGTTCTATGTGTGTGTGTGTGTTTGTGTGCCTGTGTGTTGTGTCTGTGTGTGTGTGTTGTGTGTGTGTGTGTGTGTGTGTGTGTGTGTGTGTGTGTGTGTGTGTGTGTGTGTGGTGTGGTGTGTGTGTGTGTGTTGTGTGTGTGTATTTTTATGAAACCGGATACAAGAATGACAAATGTATATTCGGATTTAAATTCCAAATTCTTGTAAACACATAATTATTCGAATGAAGTAGACAAACTGATCACCTGTCTAAGGTGTTGTTTATATAAATTCAAAGTTCAGATTAGCATAAAATTGACGACAGGTATGTACCTGTTTCTTTCACGGCTTTTGAATTGGAAACGCACACAGAGACACGTGCCGCGCGTATAATAAATTCACCACAGCAACATCCATAAATGGAGATTGATACAAACCAGACGAAATGCGTCAGTGTTATCATCTCCCAGACAGACAGACAGATCATATTTTAAATTATGATTATTTTTATTATTCATTTCGACAAGAAGAATTTGTGTTTAGAATTAATTATTGTTTAATTTTTTAAATATTATGTGTTGGGTATATATGTATATTTAAAAAGAATCAGGTAGTAAACATTAGTTTTTGGTCACTATATCCGGAGATATGTGTGTGTGTGTGATGGGAACTATATGCGGTTTGTTTGTATGATCCGTGAGAACATCAGCTATGGCGGCAGGGTCGGGTTAGTCCCGGATTCATTCGGTGTCACCTGTTGACCATCTGATGAGAGCCACCACCGACGATAACAACACTGTGGGAAACACCACCACCACCACCACAGTGTAACTGTATATTTTCCCTTTACCTTTCCTGTCTAATGTATTGTGTTGGAAGCAAAGCGCTTATTTCTACCATGTGTACTTGTTCGATATTTTTAAAAAGGTGTTTCTTAATATTATTTCCGATATAACTTCAATATATACCTAACGCATTTTATTCACTTAATCATTGACAAATGTCTTTCAACTTTATTCTGCACTTCCGCCCAAGACAACCTCTACCTGTATTAAGATTCTAAAAATATAAGTATGTACCTATTGCATATACCGTTACATCTGTAACCATCAGATGCGAACCAGATGTATTATCAATGAATATTGGTTGTTATTCGGAAACTGTGAAGGTGTTTAAGATGGGTCTAAGTGATTGTAATGTTTATGGCAGTGCACTAGTGTTAAGGGGTATTTCCAGACGGTTATCAATATAGTTAAATGATTCCCAAGTGATGGGACAAGTGACTATTTCGGCAATAATATTCAAATGTGCAACACGTGAATATTTTAATCTTTATGGTAGTGTAAAATCATCTGGTAAACATATTTTCACTAAATATTCATTCGTGATCCAACAATGAAGTCAGCTTATTAAACATACGCCTTCATGATTTTGGAGACTTTTGAATCCAAAATATATATATATATATATATATATATATATATATATATATATATATATATATATATATATATATATATATATATACTATATGGACATACCTAGTAAAAAATTCAAATAATTTTTTACTTCAGAAATAATATAATAAACACCAAATTGCGATAGTCATCCATATAATATAGGGTGGTCCAAAATCAAGGCGAACAAAACGTAAACCCTGGGTGATTCAGATCACATCTTGTAGGTATCAGTTGTTTCTTTGAAAAAAATCAACCCTTCGACAACACAACGATAGACAAATATTCCAAAATAAACAGACACAGAACCAAAAAAAAAAAAAAAAATGAACTTACATTTGATATAAATCTATTCCCGTTTGTAGACATGAATACATACATCAGTAATGTGTTACCAATGTTTTTCAATGTATTCGTATGTAAAATAGTATATGTTCATATTGTACAAGTGTGTGTGTGTGTGTGTGTGTGTGGTTGACATTGGTAAACAGTGACACAGGTCTCACACATACATACATACATACATAAGTTTAAATTTGATAACATATAGTAGTCGGACATATCACGTGATCTAAAAATAAAAACATCAATTTATTTAATAATATTTTTTCTACACGGTTTTAGTAGCTTCTGAGAAAATCTGTGCATTGGAATCCACCTTGCCGACTAAGTTGTATCATAAAACTTTAATCCTAATATAAAAATTCAACACAACCATAAAACTGGACTATTAAGTCGCCTTATATACTTGTTTGGTATACACCTGTCCGAAAATCGCGATTAAAATTAATAAAATTTAACCTTTCATTGCTATTAAATCTTTTTTATTACTAACCATACCGAAAACATTCTCATATCGAATTAAAATGATTCTCAAACCGAATGTATGAATATATGTAGTACATACATATAAATAAACAATTTTCATACCAAAATTGTTTCTTGATTAAATAATACATAAAGTCTCCGATATGCGGGTTACACGCTTCACGCAACGTTAGAATTGTTCAAGAAAAGAATGTGATTTTGATATTTTAAATTCAGATTTTTTAGACGAGATGTGCATGTTTATCAGTATCAATAATTACTACTTTAGTTACTCTAGTATATACAATGGATAGATAAATTATTAAAAGAGTTATATTGTTTTAAATGAATTATATAGCGTAGTATTTTACTGTGTACCCTCAATTAAATCAAATTATAAATATGTTTTTAGTAATAATAATAGCAATTTATGAACAATGAACATTTCGTTATAAAATCGTGTGAATTTATTTAGAATAATAATATCAAGAAATCTGTAACGCTACACTTAACAATTACACAAAAATTGTCACCAAGCTTGAAAATTCGTTAAATTTAATTACACACCACAAAACAGCCATGAAAATTATTTCGAGGGTGTAAACTACAAACAAGTGAATAGATACAAACATTATGCAAAGGCACCTGTTGTAATATATATATATAATATAGAAAGAATTGAATTGAAAATTGAAAATAAAAACCTCACCTGTTTACATATGTTCAATTTAGGGGTAGACATAATTATAGTTTCGTATATATATATATATATATATATATATATATATATATATATATATATATATATGTATGTATGTATGTATCGGTAATTTAATATAAACCTTGTGAAGAAATATACTTTCTATCATCATTCAATTCAATTCAATTCAATTCAATTTTGTAGTTGAATATTCAGTAGCCCCTGGTTATGGAGTAGGTATTACTAAGAACTTGTTTTATTGTTTATTCAAAAATATGTTCCAGACATGAATAACAAATTGGATCTTCGTGTCAACCGTATTATAAAATTATTAACATAACACAGGTAAAAAAAAAGATTCATTTTCTCAAATTAAGTTAACAGTTTGAATTATTTTCTCTTTAAAACCAGTTAAAAATAGAACAAATCGTTACTACTTAAGTATTGAATTACAATCAGTGATCCGTGTATTTAATACCTTTACATACATACATACATACATACAGCTATGAAGCGTGTAAATTTATTTAGAAAATAACAGGTTCCATTCATTTTTAGTACGGATAATACATACATACATACATAGATAGAGGTGTACGCAATAACCGGAACTAATGTCACTGTTTGAACATTTCCATCAGCTGTCCTTCTATCCTTACATTTTGTCATTTAATAGAATATCGCAATGGTTATAATTTCATTAGAAAACAACAACATATTTAAAATTATTGCTCAATTACAGAAAGGTTCGTGTCAAATATTGACAAGACATTAGTTTGTTTTTATAAACGGATATAGTATGTATGTATGTATGTACATATAGGTATATTGTATTCGCAATAGTTTGAATGTGTGTGTGGATTTTCGACATGTCTGGGTCGTGTCCCGGTCCAGTCAATAATAGAATCGTAAAGTGTGTGTTTTATGATCAGTGGGCCGTTAAAATAAAACTCCATCCCTTTCTATCCCATGTGTCTCTCTGTTTAGTGCATATACTGTTTTCTCTTTAGGGTCACGTATAATTCCTACATACATAAGTGTATGTACTATAAGTTCGTTCAACCCTCGAATATTCCATTGTTTTAGCCTGCAGGCCAACGAATAAAAATATAACAAAAGCCTAACCAATGAGGAAGAGAACTTAACCCACTTTACTCTTTCAGTATTGCTCTTTTTAGGTACATATGTATGTACATACATACATACCTACTGATCGCTCATAAGCGTCCAATACGCAACGACAGGGTAAATCGCTTTTTTTACGATCACCATTTATATACAAAAAAAATACCTTTCAAGGTTCAACATATCTTATAGTCATTTACGCTCTAAAACAATCTAAAATGATTGATTGGTTATTTTTTTTTTTAATTTATAATTACCATCAACATTTTAAAATTCAAACCAAATTAGTGTTAATCAATATATAAGTGCAATGGTGCGTAGTAAAGATCCTTTTCAAAAATATATGCTGGTACGTTCATGTGCAGGATTGTTCCAACAAAAAAGAAATAATATTTAAAAAATGGCAAAAGATGACAGTAAATCACCGGGAACGTTATTCATTCGATCATAAAAGTATTGTCGTAAAATCGGTATTGAAAAATAACGTTCAAGTCGTGAAGAAAACCATGTCGAATTCACTACACGCTCTTAAAAGTAATACACTGATTACTTCGGTGAAGGTTTATGTCCAGGAAGTCTTTTTTGCTTCACAGATATATATTTTGAAATTAGGCCACAAGGGCCATAACAATTAACAACTGGGTCGTTATTGTTAAAACAACGAACATCGAAAATGTCCGTTAGATTCTAGTATTACCGTTTATTATTATACGAAACTATTTCTAAATTACGCGAAAGCTAAATTGTGAAGATTGTCAAGATGTTATTAGGGTTTTGTTGCCACTCCATTTTATGGGAATAATCATGAAGTTATACATGTAGTATGTGTTTCTAAATATGTAAAATATTTCGATTCAATCCCTGACCTAATTTTGTAGTTAGTCTTCGAAATCCACGATGACAAAGTTAAAAAAATCTTAATGATAATAGGGGTATGTTGAAGGTTACTACTTGATTCGGGGTCAAACAAATTCATTTATCAACCAATGGTTGTAAGACGTAGAAAATAAAATTAAAAAAACCCGGCACTTGGTAAAATTTAAATTTCAAAAGACCTTTTGTTGAGAGCAAACCATCGAACTTACAAATAGAATAGAATAAATAAATATTCATAAACGTTTAACCTATCGACCCCTTTCACATTGTTTTTGATCATAGACATTAGTACTAGAACAGTGATAGACGATTGTCTAACTATCGGAATTAGTAACTGTCTATTTAATAGGGTGCCACCAAACAACACTAGTGGCATTTTCTTTTGTTTTCGTTGTTATTTCCGTTGCTATTCGTCGTTGATTCCCTTTTTATAAGTACCTATATGTGTACTACATCATGATTCATATACAACTTTCTTTTTTTTCCCAAATGAATATGGATACAGTTGTTAAAACAAAAGAAATTTGTTGCTTGTTCAATGAAATTAAATATACTTTTGTTTCGTATGACATTTTATTATTATCTTTTTTGAAAGTTAATTTCGAAATCATATAATACGAATGATAATGCATTTTATATATATATATA
>JADQWA010000438.1:0-16533 GCA_018344505.1 Nebria ingens riversi
TATATATATATAAAATAAATATATGACAATATTGTATATTTTTATCTTGTTAGAAGGGTGAAAGTTATAAAAGTGAAAAATACCGTTATTACTTGAAAGTTAATTAATTTTTGGGTATAGAAGTAAACTGAACTGAAACGATAAGGTGTATTGATTTTTTATTTAATATTTAATGTCACACGAATTTAAGGCAGCTGATTTTCGCTTTTTTTTTCTGAATAATATAAGTACTTTTTAACGCTTGATACTTTTATATTTATGAAGAGTTTATTTAAAAAAAATTTTTTTAAAAAGTCAAATGATTAGATTTGCAATATTTCTAAAACTACTCATCACTTAATTGAATGAAAGTCGTAGCACAGCACACTTAACAAAATGTGTATGAAGGGTAAAAGAAGTGAAACTGAAAATAAAGCTGAGATTTCCGTATTAGTACGCGCGTAAGTACTACATACATCCATAAGTATCTGTGTTTATAACTATTCTCCTAGCAAGTATTAGGAGCCACGGAATAAGGAGGTATATTTCCCGCCTTCAACATTTTCTGTCTCAATTCAATTTCAAATACATACATATATTTTCGTTTATTTATATTACACGTTCAGACCGAGAAACGCTAAGACTTTCCAATAATCAATAATAATGAAGGATTCGATGACGTCAAAAACGTTAATATATAATATAAGAGCGTCTTATTGCATCGGATATTACAACTACCAAAAAATTCACACATATATGCATACTTACTCGTATATAGGTGTCTGCATTATTTAAAGTGAAAATTAAAAATTATTTTTACAAAAAAACATAAATACATCTGCAAAGTCACGTCACTTGTAATGAAGTATGGATGTGATCCGCGAGAAACTGGCTGTATATTCATCGGATACTTGTTCTTATCAAAACATTTTATTAAAAAACGTTAAATTTATACATATATATATATTTTTATAAAACAGAAAAGCACCATTTTTATAAAAACAATTATTTTTTTAAACTAAGTTTGATACAATTTAACATTTCGTGTATATGTTTAGAATATTTTGAGAATGTCCATTTCGTGTTTGATAGTATCCGATGAATGTTTGTGTCGATGAACAATTGTAAGGGAAGGTTGCGAATAACAGGGTAAGATTGGCTCATACGCGTTCTTAGGTGAAACGGCTTTAGTAATTATATAGTAATTTGGTTGTTGGGCACAACACGTTCGCCGTCTAGAAACAAACGCCCTGTAATATCGCGTAGCCACCTATATGAAACGTATCATAAATAACAAGCTGTACCTATTAATGATTATTTCATTTATGATACATTTCGTATTATTGGATTGGAGATTGCAATGTGTACGCTACAATATGGTGAATAATCATTTCAATAAATAAAATCTATATAGGTATGTATGCACCTATTGATTAGTAGTGGAATTGTATATATTTGTTATTTCGTTTAAATTAAGTAAAAATTCTATATATGTAGAATGTTTTATCTAGTATTCTATTTGTTTATTATAGAGTGAAATCTTTCCAATTTTGTTCGATTTGATAATGGGCTGCACCCTTAAAAAGCAAACACATTTGCATACATCAGCGTTTTCAATAATCGCCGTTGTTTCCAAAATATACAGCATTTATTTATTAATAAATCGCACACTTCGATACGCCGCGACGGCAATGTCATTTATATTCATTTGTTTCGTCGTGGTGTTGATGTGTTTTATCTATGCGTGTTCAATGCATTTCCTAGATTGTTTTTTCGCCTTCTATGACTTTTATACTAAATATAACGGATGATATCACCCTCCAGCATATATCACTCAGCCATATGCGATTTTTTTATAGAAATTGATTTCAAATCAATAGAACCTACACTCTAATGTGGGTGTTATCTATTATTTGATAAAGATCAAATTTGTTGATGTGATTTTATAGTGAATCCAAATTTGCAATATATATTCACTATATGTATGTATGTATATTATTATATCTAGCACTCCAATTTTACATACATAACATACATGTCTATCATTCTATCAAATAGAGTGGTATTAATTCTTTGATAATAGAATCGCTTAGAGTTGGAGGATAACGGGTTAAAAATGATATAGATATTTATATTAGATTGGTGTAAGATTGCGGTAAAGGATACCTACAAGTTTTACGTTCACCGCACGACGCGACGTGGCGCAGCGCTGGCTGGTCGACATTACACTTGAGGACAAGTAATCGAAAAATAATTAGTTTAAAACACGATTATAACAAAACGCAAAGTTTTCCGCTAATTTTTCCTAGCATCAAAATCACTTTCCGCCTCTGCTTCTCACACAAACACACACGATATACGATACACACACACACACACACACAACACATACACTAAGAAGAAGAACCTGAAAAACATTGGCGTGTTTCCTTACTTACGTTCGAGAAAAAGGAAAATAGAAAATGACATCATAATCTCTTGTACAATCTCATTACGAATTCATAACTACAGAAAAGACCTGAAATAAGAAGAAAAATGTTTCGCGGAAATGTGAAGTACATTAAAAATTAATTAATACTACAAGATGAGACTCCACGGATTTTTTTCCCCATATTTCTCTCTTTTAAAATGCGCGCATCACTAACTGCCGACGGCGCTGCTCTCTCTCTCTCTCTCACCATACCAAATAATGTACATACATACATACATAAACATATATATATATATATATATATTTTTAACAGACAACAACAAACGTCTCATAAAAATCAACATTGTTGATACATTTAACTTTTATCTTGATCAAATAAAACTATTACAAAAACAGATAGCTTTCTTGAAAGTTGGAATATAAGAAAAAAGTCTAAGAATATAAATTATTAACTTGTAATCTCATAAATATAAAATGTGTTTATTTAGTTTCTTATATACCTATGTATGTATGTATTAATGGCAATTGTTATTGTGGATTACCTACTATATCGGCAGAGTAGTGTATCCTCGAAAGGAAGACCGCGATAGGGCGGCTACAATGTCCTCCAATACATCAAGCATCCCTCACCGGTGACCAAAGTGCTTACCAACGTCGACCAATATAGATCGCGATACGTTTCGTCTTGTCAAACGAATGTTGGTGGTCAGAAAGGACAGTAACAAACATACGAACTTTACAACGCGTAATACCATCTCTTACTTTAGTTTACTACATATATTTTGTTTAGATATGGACCATACATATTATATGTCGTAATATATACATACGTATGTTGCCATTTACCAGACCCATCTGGGTAACGTACGTTTTCACATTTAATTCTTATAAAAATCCACGTTAATGCGAGTATATTTATTATTATTATTATTGTTGCCGTTTAAAGCATCTTGATTAGCTGCGTAAAAAATGTAAGACGTAATTTCGAATTGGCAACAATTATTGGTAAACTTTTTTATGTTTTGAATGTGTGTGTGTGTGTTGTGCATCCATCACTGATGGTGCATCTATGCTGAAGAAGTATATTGTAGGAAAGAGAGAGAGAGAGAGAGTGAACACAAGAGAGAGTTTTGGTATGGAATGCGGCGATCGTTTAAGTTCGTAACTAGAGGAATTAACCTGGACGCGAATGCCATTTGTCTTGGTTTGACTTGACCCGTCCCGTCCCGTCCTCCAGTACAGTATATTGCGTATGCTGTATCTATATAGTAGGCCACCCTCATCCCCCAGACCCCAAAGTCTAACATATCTAACAACGAACCACCTATAGCACGAAGCACCTCGCAGCAAGAGCACATTACTCTTGTGTGTGTCCTGTGGTCGACTCTCTACTAAACAATGCCCTCGCGTTTGCCATATACACCACTGCTAACTTTAAACACCTATCAACTGATATTAGTTACCTGTGGCGCACATACCATCAGAGACGGAGAGAATAACATCGTTTCCTATGAAGATGGTTGCCAATTCCTTCGATACTCCTCGCACCGCCATTCTTAGATGACAACAATTCAATTGTTTATGTGTGCATGCGTTAGATCTATACCTTATTTACCCTATTCCAACCCCTACCTCATCGTTCTATGTCTGTTATTGCGTTCATGGACCATTTGATACACACTACCAACAGTCGTCGAATATTATTGGTTTTACGTACTTGCCCTATTGTGTTTACTGACTATTACTATTACTATTACTACACAGTATATATGCTTATATATTACTCCAACATAGTTTTGCAAATTTAAATTAATTTTGGATTGATGTTCCTAACATACATAAATTACACTTAGCAACAACGATTTTAAATCATTATTATAATTTAATCTGCGCAATAAAATGTTTTAATTTTTATAACATATTTGTACTCATCCTTATATATTTTATATATATATATATATATGACTAATGAAATAAAATATAGCAAAGTATAAGTAAATAAATTTGTAATGTGTATCAAGTGGTATTTTGTTCCATGATGGACATGTTCATTCATATTTCTATAATTGGTAATTAGTGTGTACTTGTTCTTATTTTTGCGCTAATTGCCAAGTAATTTGCAGTTGAAACTAATTTAAATGCCGACTGAGTGTTGCAGATACAAGAAAAGTGCTGGGCGTTTGTTTTTTTTTTTTTTGTTCTCCTTCTTCTATCATTTGTCGATACGATAGCAGTACAGCAGCCAACGTTGAATGCACGCAAAAAAAAAAAATGAAAGATGATACTCTACTCATATCAATACTAATGGCTACCCATATCATCTTTGAGTGTTCACATTTCTATTTTATATGCAAGTGTTTCACCTACCAAACCTAAATCTATATTTAGAATTCATCGCATTCCATTTGAGCAATCTGATTAATTAGATTTGTAATTGTTTTTAAACGAACATGCACTGAACATGCAATAGAAAAGTCATTGTTTTAATTGGATTCTGATCGATCATCTAAGAATTATCACATTGTGATCGTAAACAATAAAACTAACCTACTACTACTTATATTATGATTTATTTGTTTGGTTATTATACGTTTTCAATTACACGAATATTTATTTGTTATACATATATCTATATGTAGCTTAAAACAGTTTTATAATTATTTACTAATTAATTACGTTATCATATTATTCGTTCTGCTTGCTTTTAATCATGTTCCAGTATTTATTTTATTCACGTCTTCGAATTTTACAACCCCATCAATATATTTACTTTCATGTTGCCATAGCCAGTAGAAGATATCTTTTAAAATTAATTAATAACTTGTGTATACCTATATATAGGTACTACTATTTGATGAAATATCTTCATTTGCAAATATTCACCTGTGTTTATACGCGTAAAATCAACACAACCGGCGAATATATTTGAGTACCTACGCGCTCCCCGTAAACTTTTATATTTGTGTTTCCAAACGTCAAATGAAACCAAACCTCCTCCTACAGCGCATATTTTAAATACATACTTATATACCTACATTTTATTATCTATCATCTTCTCAATGTTCAAGAATTTCATTAACATGAGTGTATTAGGTACATTAAACAAACATCTTCAAACCAATTTACATTCGAAATTATATACTACACCTAGGTATGCACATACATACAAAAAATCATCATTTTCAAACTTTACTTTCTTATACGAAGCAATAAGTAAATATTGTAATCAGGACAAAAATCTATCTCAAAATGTTAACAGAAAATATACTAAATTACAAGAAGTACTTGTTGCCTATCTTATCCTATCCTATTAGGTATATACACATGTATAGCTACATAACCATAAACATAACGCTATGGATGAATAGATAATAAATGCACTTACATTTTACAATATACGCCCTCTTGCCCATCAATTGATATCACAAACACTTAAAAACGTTTCAATTGTTAGTTTTCACATAGTTTCAAGCTGGTCTGTCCCGGTTATCTCACAATTTCACTGCACTAACACGTACAACACATGACATGATAAGCCATTTTTATTCATAACTGACACTGGCCACTAGCACTAGCGCCGTGTGCAAACGCGGAAGTATTTTTGAATTTTCTAGTGCATTGTTTTATTAATATTTTAACGCTTAAATTGTTTAATTTATATAATAAGCAATTGTTTATTGAGTTATATACAGAAAATAATGTAGATTCCGTTGATAATTAAGTCGACGATGTGCCTGTGTGTGTGTGTGTTTGTATAGCCTAAACTATTGATGGTAAAATAACGTAACTTAAAACTTTAGTAATAAATGTGTTCTAAAGGTGAGTAATACCTATATTAAAAATATTATATATAAACTAAGAGCTAAGAAAAAATGTATTCACCATATAGATGATTAGTGGTTATACTAGTACACAATATTTAGTAGGTGATAGTTACGAGAGCTGGCTGGCGGTAACCTAAGGCTTAATTACTTGATTATTTCCTTGGTAAATGACATATTTCGCAGAGAAAACTAAATTTCATTTTCTCGCAGCCAGCTAGTTTTAGTAGTAGTAGTAGTACATGATGAGAAAACGTTGTGCGGCGCTGCAACGGCCATGGTCGCAGTTGCAGTTGCAGTCGCATCCACAGCCGCAGCTTTTACGTTTTATATCTGTTTTATAACTTGGTCCTGTTTAACCTTTCGCAATGCAATTTAAACCGCGATGACTTCTTAAATCAACTAAAAACGGATTATTAAAAATACACAATTTACTCACACATACATCTACTTTTAAATTGTATATATATATATATATATATATATATATATATATATATATATATATATATACGGTTGTGGTTATTATATATGTATGTATATATATATATATATATGTATATATATATATATATATATATATATATATATATATATATATATATATATATATATATATATATATATACATACATACATATATAATAACCACAACCGAGTATGCAGAGTGTTACAGATTTTAACTTAATTACTTATTTGTATAAACAACTAAAATTAGCATAAATGAATTTATTAACATTTTGTTTATTTAAACTTTGAATTAAATCGCTGTCAACAATTCATAAACTAGAAAATATATATTAATAAAATCTCAAATGTAAACATTAAAAGTATATCATAGGTATGTACATGCATGATAATTACAATGGTAGGTAGGTATATCGTTCATATACAATATAGGTAAAGATAAGTGCATCAGTATGAAAGTTGGTTGCATTTTACGATAAGAATCTTTCAATATCAAAACGTGACATTTTCTAGTTCACTCATACATGCTATGTAAGTATACTATAAAGCATTATATACATGAAAACACATACCTATAGTAAAGTATATAGATTGAGCGTTTCTTGTATGTATGTATGTATGTATGTATGTATATACATATAAGAAGTAGTGATTGTGCGTTATTCATAAACGGTATAAAATAATTCACCACCATACTTATACGGTACAGGATTACACTTATTAAATAAAAACAAGCGACATGTGTTATTTTAAAGCAAGTGAGTGCACCATAGCGTGTAACGATTTCACACAGCCTCTTTTGATAATATGTGCGATGTACTGCACGAACTTGATCACACTAATCGTATATACTCGTACATAGATACTTCGGTGTGTAACCATATAACGATATTTATCTTTACCATCATCCCTATTCGCCATTTAGTCTATACCTATAAGGTATATATATATATATATATATATATAATATATATGTATGTATATATATATATATATATATTTAAACTCTAAAACGTTGATGCATAATCCTAATACGAAATAATACCTAAGTATTTTAATCATAAAAGAAAAATGATAGGAATAAACTCCTTTTATATGTACGCCAATGTGTTAAAAGACGAAAGAAGAAGAGCTGAGAGTGAACACAGAAACAAGAAAATTCGATTCTTGATTTTTTGGTTCCGCGTCGCAAGAGATTGCACACTACTAAAATGGTTGTTATGTAGAGTACCTATATTATAGCTACTAATACAAAAACACGTATAGGTACACATACATATACACTGAAAGAATAGACAATCAAAGTGTGTGTGTGTGTGTGTAAGATATTACAGAAACAGCTGTAAGGCAACGCATCAGTGACCAAGTCTAAAAGTGAACCGCGACCAACCAGTCGGTTGGTCTGGTTGAGATGGTTCTGGTCACACTTCACTGTACACATAACATGCAAGACATGACCACCACACGTCATTGATTCACACTCACCTGTTCTTTATGTTTTTTTATTATTATTATTAGTCATTTTTCGTTTTTAGGATATTAACAAAAATAACTTAATCGTGTACATAATTGCGAAAATTAATCTTTACTTTAAATAATATAGGTATGCGTCGATAACAAAGTGCATGTGCGATCTAAAAAAGGAAACTATGTAGTTATTTAGTTTGATCTGTTCGTGTATATATGTATATATATATATACACTACCTAGCGATGCGGCGTGTGAGAGATCAGCGCACGCTTGATCTAGATCTTGAAGCCACAGCCCACCGCGATGATGGTTCCCACACTCTCATAATAACTCCTCATAGAATTGTAATCATGTGCCAGTCCGCGTTCTTTTACGCAACTATTCTACATCACACAAATACTATTTTTATTTTATTCTTTTCTACACCATCTCATAGCTTAGATTTTAATATTCAACGACTTGACAAAAATATATCCCTATACCTATACCTATACATACATACATATATTTTGATTAATGTTTAAGACCTTTTATTCTTGTTATCATTAATATGTATACCTAAATAGTTTTCGATTTATAGGAAATAAAAAAAATAGTTGTTGTGTATTTTTAAAATGAGTAAATATAAAAAATAATTAACGAATGAATAAAAAGATAAAGTAGTAAAAAAAAAAAAGAAACAAATGATATTTGACACATTTATCAAGTATCTATAGTATTAGGAGTTGTCGTTTTTGGATCGTAACTTGAGCTTAGTTTAAATTTTATTTCCAAGAGTTTATCGGCGAATGCAACAGGTTTCCCGACGGGAACTTCCATGTTTTAGAAGTTAGTCTAGCGCAAAAATATTTATAAGAAATTTTATTCGTTTTGTGCCATCGATTTCTCTAGAGGATAACTTTTATATTGCAGATTTCGTTTTTACTGCATCAATTGAGAGTGTTTCCAAATTCTAAACACTCGATATTCATAACACTAAATTCAAATTGATTAAAATGAACATTATGAACGTGTAAACGCGTCACTCTTTGAAGTATACGTATGTGTGTTAAATTGATAATTACGTTATTAATATGCGCTTGTGTGTGTGTGTGTTTTAAGCTAATCAGCTTCTGGTTAAGATCGTGGTTAATCCATGTAAAGCAAGGAGATAATAATTAGCTTCGTTTATGCATGAAAGTATCAACTCATATGGTAATGTGAGCCCTGTTAAAAACCACTTATCCATGCCACGTAAACGATTCATTTATATACGTTATGTTTTACGTGAAATGTTACGTCCAGATTTTTTTATTTTTAGATCGTAACGTATAATATACATTTCGACATAATCTATTTAATAATTAGAAACAATAAAATAATAGAACATCATAAAAAATCATCTCATACGTACATACATACATACAATACTCGTACACATGTATATATGTACGATATGTATGTATGTATATAGTATATAATTTAGCCGCCGCACCACGCCGTATGTATGAGGAAATGGAACAAACAAGAGAAATGATGTGTCTTCCTCTTGTATGCAACACATATGTATTTATGTGTAATTTAACAACGCTATTTTATGTATTATATGTAGATATTCCTTAATTGCATATCTATACCTATACGTTGTATAATACATTACGCATTAGTCACATTATCATTATGTTTTCGCATTTAAGCAACTGTAAATTATATGTATGTTTGTACCTATAAGTTAACACATTTATTTGATTCAGACGAAAAGTATTCTCAAGCTAATGAATATCTTTTAGGAAAACTATAACACAATAATGATCAAATTTTATAATTTAGTCTGTCAAAATATCTATATTTTTGTGTAATAAATATATTTCTTTGGATTTATGTTGGATTGCAAAGAAGATGGAAACTTGCGTCGGTTGAAGGTGAAATATGATTCAAGTTAAAAGACAGTTCGAATGATGAAACCGCGCACAGACTGGGCTACAAGTATTATTATTATTATTACTATTGCGAGTGCCACTCAACAACAAATGCGTCCGTCTTCATTGTTCTAGTAAACACCTTCTTGACATTTTGTTAAATGTTGGGATGCGACCATCTAAAACGGTTCGCGCGCGCGCTCACATTTTTCCAAACAAAACAAACGCATTTCACCATCACCATCGCATCACTACATCATATACTTACTACCTACAGCATATTTACCGCGGTAAACAATGTGTTTGATGACAAATTGCGTGAAAACATTGTTTGATGAACAAAACGGCATTCATTTAACAGTTTGCATTTACAACAATTGCCATCAGATGAACAACTTAGATAGGTGACAATTGTCAGTTACTCTATTTCTTTTTTTTTTGTTTTATCATCATTATTTTTAGAATCATTTCCATATATGATGAATACTTGTTAATTACTCATCATCATCATCAACATAACTTTTTTGTTTCTTTCAAATAGTTTGTTTATGATGTAGGTAGGTAGTGTGGGAAACACAACGTTTAACAACTACATGTGAACTATTTTCGTTTTTGTTTTATTATATTTTACACACTTCAACATATTATTAACACACACAAACAGTTGGAGAATGAATTATGATGTGCAAAAACGTATTAGTATTTCTTACATATTTCATTATAAGTGTGGAAAATTATTATTGTTTTCAACAATTTATGCTTTAGTTTTAAATTTAAATTAAACATATAATTTTACATTTTACGAATCGTTACAAGGGTAAAACGACCCTGTAGACATGTATGTATATATATATATGTACATACATATGTAACGTAGGAGAGAGTATATAACGTGTATAATGAATAGAGAGAGAAGGAGAGAAAACGCCAAGATGCAGGAAAAGCAGAGATACAACAATAATTATTCCCAAGCTCGCCAAGTAGTGAAGACCTAACAATCAATACAAGAGGGTCCGGTCTCTGGTATGATTTGCATGCTTCACTGTACACACACTAGTCCAACTACATTTACATATATTAACACACACACACACACACACACACATGTCTAGGTATAAGACGTTATGGTCGGATCATCATTGTATTATAATTATTTCGACGTATGTATGTATGTATGTATGTATGTATGTATGTATGTATGTATGTATTATGTATGTATGTATGTATGTATGTATGTATGTACCTATTATTGTATTCGAACCCGAACTTCTCTGATGTGATGCGGATATGCGCACGTGTCTTATACATAATTTCGGTAATACAATTCAGTCATTCGTCTTATAGTGTATAGTTTATCAACTGACTTTTGAAAATTGATGCGTATATATATATATATATATATATATATAACATTATTTGATTTCAACCCTATTGTAGTAGTAGGTAGGTAGTATGTTGAGATATGGTATGATTTGTTGAAAGAATATCGACGAAGATTTACGTGGGTGTAAGTAATGGATAAATATGAAAAGTTATGGTGAATGAAGCAAAGATTCCAAAGTTAGAATGTGTGCCACCGTAATTGATGCGGGATTAGGTATGAAAAAGTTTTTGTCTAATTGTAAGTAAGATGAAATCGAAGATGAATTTTCCATACGCAAAGTATGACGTAGCGAAATATAGCGAATAATAGACGTAGTTAAGGGAAGATCCGCTCATATCAGGGTCGCCGAAATGCAAACACCGAACGGACCCGAACGCTTGACAACAATTGCTAATGAGATGCAAAGCACAATCATAACTATGCGAATATGGATTAATGTAAACATTAACCATCCATAAACGGGTTTCAAACTATATACCTAGGTATATATATATATATATATATATATATATATATATATATATATAGTCTTGGGGGAAACTATATATTTTTTTTATATTAACACTCAATTTAGCTCAGTTTTTACTCTATACACATTTTATTATATACGTATATGTAGTTTGCAATTCGTCATAAAAAAAAACGTTAGTTAAGAGGTACTTAATTTGGAGGCACAAGGTGTTAAAGAATCTCTCGTAAGAGTAATTTAAAATAGTATAGTTGAGAGTAGGGACATTTATAATAAATCACATTGTGTAGAAAGTTTAGATTCGATTGTTGTAATCAACAATGTCCAGTAAGAGTATCATCCGCACGTACTCCGTATGTTAGAAAACAAAGGGCATAGGTACATACATCATATAAATATAAATTCATCTAAAATGGTGATGGAAAGCGCACAGAACAGAGCAAAGCAGAGTAGAGCGCACGACTGTCTCAAGAAAACGCGGCGGCGGGCGTTGCCATGAAAAACCGAGAAGAAAACACTCATTTTATTGATGAGTTTCTAGCATCGTCTTTAATTTACGTACCTCGGCCGTACCCGCGCCTCATTCCTGGCCCAACGGTATACGTCTTCCAGGCGGCTTCGCCAACCCTGCGTGTATATTATATATATATATATATATACATATATATGTGTGTATATATGTGTGTGCTGCCTTCCATTTCTCATCACGAGCGTACATTAATTTTTTTTTTGTTACATTTCTTAATAATTTATTCAAACATTCATATGAAATGCAGTGATTTTCAATCAGCGTGTTTGCACTTTTAAATACTTTCAACAATTCTATATTGTGTTTGATGTTCACACGAAATGTGTTTTCATTCAAAAACATTTTTTTCTTATTATACTTATAGTAATAAATTTCGCATTAAATAAACATTTTATATATATATATATATATATATATATATATATATATATATATATATATATATATATATATATATATATATGTATGTAACTGAAAACATTTTAAAGTAAAGACTAAAACTGTTTTTGTTTTTATGAATATATTTGACCCAAATAGAAGTGAAAAATAGCGATTTTCAACAAGAAAATGTGCGGCAATTGTTGTTATTATCCGCAACCCGCTTTGAGCATCAAGCGCTTCGTATATTACAATGCGATTTATAAATGAGTAACTATTGCCTTTATATTAGAAAAATAATACGATATATACCTACGTATGTACATACGTAGCACGGATATTAGTTATATTGTCATAATAAATGTAATTATTAAAACGCAGTGAAACATATGATGTTGTCTATTCGCCTACAAAAACTATACCTAAATGCATCTATATTTGCAGGTTTAAAAAATAAATACTAGTTATCTAATAAACGAATTGCTTGATTACTTTTATAATTAGACTATTGTGTCTATAAATTCTAAAACAATTGTAACGTACGCCACTGATTGCCCCGTCTCCATGGGCAGGGCGCTTCGCACCACATCTGAGGTCCGTACATCCCACTGTCTTATTTCGTATGCATATCTTACGGCACACACTGCCTAGCACAAATTATCGATTTGAAAATATATTCTCTGGACTCATTACGATGTACGGCAGGGCAACCCAACTAAATGCACCACAACCAACTATAACCTACACCCCCAACATCACCCACCGACCCCCTCTAGAATGTATATTTATTTTTTTCGCTGATGAGATATGTTCGCTGATGTCATGGCAAGTAATCATTTCAACCAACTAGCAAAGTTATTTCTTAAAGATCACCATTTGTTTCTATTAATTATTAATAAATTAATAATTTATACAATTGTTTTATTTAAATTTAATTCGTTTAAAAGTAGATTACTTTTCCACGTATAAGAATAGTTAAAAATAGTTCTTATCAACGCTAAACATTTTCACACGTTTGTTAAATAAACGACTAAAGTGATACGTAAAAGTTAGTTTCTGTTCATCACTAATAAGAAAATCATGTCGTTGGTATTAAAGAAACAATTAAGGTATGTTAAACAATCAATTTTAAAACTATGTATGTATATAAAGGTTGTTTCAATATTAAACGATTTTCTGCTCGATATTCGACGGTTTGCCTAAACGAAATAAATTGCAAAAGTTGTATTGTGCCCAAAACATGAATTTTGCTTCTTTAAGAACTGATAACGTAAATATTCTAAATCCAAAAATGTCTTTACATACATACATAATATTTAACAATCCAAAATGATGTTTCAATATTACTGGCGCCATCTGTACGAATATACTTGAACCGTCAAGAGGTGGAAGTTGAAATTTTATCTTCCACTTCTCACGTTTGTTGTCAAAGCTATCGGCTATCGGTGAGGTTATCTTTTGGGCACATGCTTTCTATTTTTGAATGATTTCAAAGTCATTCGAGACAATTGGCGTCACGTTGTCATCGTATTCCAACACACAAAATGCAAGAAGAATTAAGGTAGCATAGTGTATAATTATACACCATAATTGGTTTGTTATTTCTAAATTCAGTAATTGTTCGTTTTACAGAAGTGGAATGCTACTCGGACTGGGAAATCCTTTACTTGATATATCAGCGACCGTTGACAAAGATTTCTTAGGCAAGTATAATTTGAAGGAAAACGACGCGATTTTAGCAGATGAAAAACATAAATCAATCTATGACGAACTCATTCAAAAGTATAAAGCTGATTTCATCGCCGGTGGCAGTGTACAAAATGCTCTCAGGGTTGCGCAATGGATATTGGAAACACCGAATGTGACCACGTTTTTCGGCTGTGTCGGCGTCGACAAATATGCGAAAATCTTAGAAGATAAAGCCTCTTCGGATGGTTTAACTGTTAAATACCAATATGTTGAAAATAAACCAACAGGGACTTGCGCCGTTTTAATCACGGGCAACCACCGATCTTTATGTGCCAATCTAGCTGCAGCTGAGTGTTTTACAATTGATCATTTACGAAAACCAGAGAATAAGAAACTCATCGAGAACGCGCAGTTTTACTATATTTCGGTAATTATTTATCGTGAACCACTTCGGAGGTTATAATGGTTAAAATGATTTGTCTATTGTTTTATTATTGTAGGGATTCTTCTTAACTGTAAGTCCAGTTTCCATTCAAGAAATTGCTAAACATGCTTTAGCTCATGATAGACCATTTCTGATGAACTTGAGTGCTCCATTTCTTTCACAAATCTTCAAAGATCCCATGATGGATGCCATGCCTTACGTTGATGTTTTATTTGGAAATGAATCGGTAAGTAAGGAAAATGCCACCGTGTCTGTTCATATATTCAATTCATCTTGAATCCTTATTATTTTGATGTTTGTTAAGGAAGCTGAAACATTTGCGAGGGAACAAAACTTGGGAACAGACGACTTAAAAATGATCGCATTGAAAATCTGTGATTTACCCAAGCAAAACGAGAAACGACGTCGCGTTGTTGTGATAACACAAGGCTCGAATCCTGTCCTCTTGGCTCAAGGTGGTACAATCACTGAGCTTCCAGTCGATGTGTTGCCCAAAGAGAAAATCGTCGATACTAACGGTGCTGGCGATGCGTTTGTTGGCGGTTTCCTAGCGCAATATATTCAAGGTCAACCGTTGGAAGTTTGTGTTAGATGCGGCGTCTGGACAGCCACACAGATCATCCAACGTTCCGGATGTACTTACGAGGGGAAAGCTATGTTCAAACCATAACGTTTAATCAAAACAAAAAGATTAATCAAATCATTTGGTGATGGGTCTCATACTAAATTGATATTTTGAATAACTATTCAATTTAGAAATATTCAAATTAGATATGGATTTATTTGATAAATGCACTCAGTGGTAAGTTATGATAAGTACTCTGTAATCTTTTTCTTTTATTATTATAAAATTATATTTTTAAAATTTGTATTAGAGTTTAATAAATGGTTGAAAATTAAGTGGACCCATCACTAAAGACCATTCTTTTAGGCGTCAATTATAAATATTTTTATATTTTACTAATTTTGAATACTTTGGTATTCGCTACTTGTACTTACACACACCAATTTTATAAATGTCACGTTTGTATTCTTTACACATTTTTTAAACAATTGTTGGCATAGTTATATTCACAGAATTATATGTATATAATTCAGTAATAAATTGTTGAACTCATTTGTTGTGTATCATGAAATGTTCCTTTGTCAAAACTGTCCCACTTATTCTAACGGATTCCAATTTCTTGCAGTTTAAAATTAGATGTCTATAAAATGGAAATTTACCATACTCATAAAACTTATAATAAATATTTGTATTGATTACCTGTAATAGCATTAATAGTAACTATGCACCCATTAATACTTACAACAATTATTCGCGATTGCGATTCTGGAGGTTTCTAAGGAATGAATGAAGAAAATGAAATTGTAAGTATTGTTTAAATTATTTTATTTATTACACTGTACTTAATTTACAGTTTAAACAAATACATTCTCAACTTAAACTAATTCATTTTATTTATTTCTAGTCCATCGGCAGGTCAAAGATCAGCGGCCAATACACCTTCCCCCACCAAAACTTGCAGTTTTTTTGGTCAAATAACAAAAATTTGTACTTATATTACTTAGTTT